>CAUYRH010002755.1:0-37758 GCA_963574655.1 Perodicticus potto
TGTATTTTTGATACTGCTTCAATTGCCTGGGGAGTCATCCTCATAAAATATTCACCCAAGCCAATTCCTTCAAGAGTTTCCCCTACACATTCTTCTAATTGTTTGACAATTTCATGTCTTAAGTTTAAATCTTTAATCCAGTGAGAGTCTACCTTAGTTAATGGTGAGAAGTGTGGGTCCAGGTTTAGTCTTCCACAGGTCACCAGCCAGTTCACCCAGTACCATTTGTTAAATAGGGAGTCTTTCCCCCACTGAATGCTTTTAATTGGCTTGTCAAAGATTGAGAAACAGTAAGTAGCTGGATTCAGCTCTTAGTTCTTCATTCTGTTCCAAACATCTACCTCTCTGTTTTTGTGCCAGTACCATGCTGTTTTGATCACTATTGATTTATAGTAGAGTCTCAGGTCTGTTAGCATGATTCCTCCTGCTTTTTTAAATTTCTGAGTAATGTCTTGGCTATTCGAGGTTTTTTCTGATTCCATATAAAATGAAGTATTATTTTTTCGAGATTTTTAAAATATGACAATGGAGCTTTGATAGGAATTGTATTAAAATTATATATTGCTTTAGGTAATATATACATTTTAACAATGTTGATTCTTCCCAGCCATGAGCATGATATATTTTTCCATTTGTTAACATTTTCAGCTATTTCTTTTCTTAAAGTTTCCTTGTTCTCTTTATAGAGATCTTTCACATCCTTTTTTAGGTACACTCCCAAATATTTCATCTTCTTTGGCACTACTGTGAAAGGAATAGAGTCCTTAACTGTTTTTTCAGCTTGGCTATTGTTGGTATATATAATGCTACAGATTTATGGGTGTTGATTTTGTAGCCTGAGACATTGTTTTATTCCTTGATCACTTCTAAAAGTTTTGTAGTAGAATCCCTGGTGTTTTCCAGATATATAATCATATCATCTGCAAAAAGTGAACGTTTGATCTCTTCTGAACCTATGTGGATACCCTTGATCGCCTTTTCTTCCCTGATTGCAATGGCTAAAACTTCCATTACGATGTTGAAGAGCAATGGAGACAATGGGCATCCTTGCCTGGTTCCTGATCTAAGTGGAAATAGTTTCAATTTAACTCCATTCAATAAGATATTGGCTGTAGGCTTGCTGTAGATGGCCTCTATCAGTTTAAGAAATGTCCCTTCTATACCAATTTTTTTAAGTGTTCTGATCATGAAGGGATGCTGGATATTGTCAAAAGCTTTTTTGGCATCAATTGAGAGAATCATATGTTCTTTACTTTTTAATTTGTTTATGTGCTGAATTACATTTATAGATTTACGTATATTGAACCAGCCTTGAGACCCTGGCATAAAGACCACTTGGTCATGGTGTATCAATTGTTTAATGTGTTGTTGGATTCTGTTGGTTAGTATCTAGTTAAATATTTTTGCATCAATATTCATTAGTGATATTGGTCTATAGTTTTCTTTTCTTGTTGGGTCTCTCCCTGGTTTAGGGATGGAGGTGATGTTTGCTTCATAGAATGTGTTGGGTAGTATTCCTTCTTTTTCTATATTTTGGAAGAGGTTTAATAATATAGGTATAGTTCTTCTTTAAAGGTTTGGTAGAATTCTGACATGAAGCCATCTGGTTCCAGGCTTTTCTTTTTAGGAGATTTTGCATAGTTGATGCTGTTTCAGAACTTGATAAAGGCCTATTCAACATTTCCACCTCGTTCTGGCTAAGTCTTGATAGGTGGCGTGCTTCCAAGTATTCATCAATTTCCTTCAGATTTTCACCTTTCTGAGAGTAAAGTTTCTTGTAATATTCCTTAAGGATTTTTTGAATTTCTGAGGGGTCCGTTGTTATTTTGTCTTAACCATTTCTGATTGATGAAATTAGGGATTTTAATCTTTTTTCCCTGGTTAGGTTGCCAAAGGATATCTATTTTATTGACCTTTTCAAAAAACCTACACTTTGATTTATTGGTCTGTTGCATAATTCTTTTGTTCTCAATTTCATTTAATTCTGCTCTGATTTTGGTTATTTCTTTTCTTCTGCTGGGTTTGGGGTTGGAATGTTCTTCCTTCTCCAGTTGCTTGAGATGTCCCACTAAGTTGTTAACTTCCTCCCTTTCTGTTTTCTTGAGGAAGGCTTGCAGTGCTATAAATTTCCCTCTTAGGACTGCCTTTGCAGTATCCCAGAGGTCCTGATAATTCATGTCTTGATTGTCCTTTTGTTCCAAAAATTTGGTAATTTCCTTCTTAATCTTGTTTATGACCCATCTATCGTTCAGCATACGGTTTTTTAGCTTCCCTGTTTTTGTATGAGTATGCAGATTCCTGTTGTTATTGAGTGCAACTTTTATTCCATGATGGTCAGAGAAGATGCAAGGAATCTTTTCTATTCTTTTAAATTTGCTGAGGTTAGACTTGTGACCTAAGATATGATCAATTTTGGAGTATGTTCCATGGGGTGCTGAGAAGAATGTGTATTCAATTTTATTAGAATGGAATGTTCTGTAGATGTCTGTTGAATCCAGTTGTTGAATGGTTATGTTTAAATCTAAAATTTCTTTACTTAGTTTCTTTTTGGAGGACCTATCCAACACTGCTAAAGGAGTATTAATATCTCCAATTACTATGGAGCTGTAGGAAATTTCAAGTTACTCCTGTCTATTAGAGTTTTTCTTATAAAGTGAGTTGCATTCTGGTTGGGTGCATAAATATTAATAATTAAAATCTCATCATATTGAGTAATACCTTTAACAAATATGAAATGTCTGCCATTAGCCTTCTTTACTTTGTTTGGGTTAAAGCCTATTGTATCACAATTTTCTCCTTCATATTAACTTTAGTGAATTTAATTATAATGTGCCTAGGGGATGTCTTACTCGGGTTGAGTCATGCTGGGGTTCTGAAACTGTCTGCTATCTGAATTTCAGAATCTCTTGGCATCTCTGGCAAGTTCTCTCTCATAATCTCATTAAAAAGAGACTCTGTGCCTTGTGATGCCACTTCATCGTTTTCAGGTATCCCTATAAGGCGAATATTGGTTTTCTTTGAGTTATCCCAGAGCTGTCTGAGAGAATGATCCGTTTTTGCCTTCCATTTCTCTTCCTCTGTGTTTGAAAGCTCTGTCTTCCATGTCAGAAATCCTTTCTTTTGCTTGTTCCATTCTGTTACCGAGGGATTCTACTGTATTTCTCAGATCTTTGAGGGCTGCAACTTCTTGTCTCAATGTGTCAAAATCTTTGGTCATGTTGTCTTTGAATTCATTGAATTCTTGACACATCTTTTGGATTACTGCTTGAAATTCTAATTCCATCTTTTCCTCCATTCTGTTGATCTTATTTGCTATCCAGATTCTGAATTCGATTTCTGACATCAAGGCCATTTGCTTATGCAAGGGATCTTGTGCTGTATCTACCTTGTCGTTCCTTGGGGGAATTGATCTACTCTGATTATTCATATTGCCAGAGTTTTTCTGTTGATTCAACCTCATGATTATTTTTCACTGTTGCCTATAACCATCCTCAGAGTTAGGGAGGTGTCTCTCCCAGTTCAGACCCCAGGAGGATCCCTCTGTTGTTGCTGGATCTTTGTAGAGAGTGACCCTATGTAGCTCCTTTTGGACTGCCCCACCCAGGGAGTTCTGGCTGTGGAAGCAGCTCTAGAGTGTGGCAAGCCCAGATCAAGCAGCAGGGCATGGGATGGTGCACACGGTTCTGGGAGTGCCTGTCACCTGGTGGCCTTTACAAAGGGAGCCTGTGCCTCCAGCAGTCTCTGGCTGGGAGGAGTGCTTTGGAGGGTGCCACCTCCTGAGTCCCTGGCCAGATGGGTGGGGCCGGTACAGAGGCAGAGAGGGTAGGGGAGGACACTGGTTGTGCGACTCCCTGAGTTCCTGGCCCGGGCAGGCAGGTGGAGCCCTGGCAGGGTTCCCAGCAAAGTCCCTGGCCTATGTGGGCTGCAAGTGGAGGCCCGGCACGGGGGTTCCGGCCGAGTCCCTGGCCATGGCAAGCAGTGAGCCAAGGCCTGGCGGAGTCCCTAGCTGCTGCAAGCAGAGGACTGAGTCCCAGTGGGCATGGATCAGAGCCACACAGAGGTCCCAATGGGGTCCCTGGCCATGGCAGTCAGCACACTGAGGCTCGGTTGGGCACAGATCAGAGCCGTGGGAGACCCAGCAGAGTTCCTGGCTGTGGCTGGTGGTGGGCCAAGGCCTGGTGTCCCTGCAGAGTTCCTGGCTGCTGTGGGCAGTGGGCCTGGGGCACGGATTGGAGCCAGGCAGGGGTCCCAGTAGAGTCCCTGGGTGCAGTGGGTGAGGCACAGATCTGCGCCCCATGGGAGTCCTGGCAGAGTTCCTGGCCGCTTCTGTCAGCGGGCCAAGGCCCAGCAGGTTGCCAATTGGGGCCGTGCAGGGGTCCCAGCAGAGTCCCTGACCACAGTGGGCAGCGGGCTGGCACTGGGTGGGGCACAGATCAGAGCTGTGTGGGAGTCCTGGCAGAGTTCCTGGCTGCTGCGTGTGGCAGCCAAGGCCCAGTGGGGCACAGATTGGAGCCGCGCTGGATTCCCAGCAGAGTCCCTGGCCTGGGGGCTGTTGAGGGATTGGTGGGGCCCCTGACTCTCTTACCTGGTGGGGCACCTGGTTTGGCAGGTAGGGAGGGTGGGCGCTGCTCAAGTCCTCCTCCCTCAGTTTCAGCAGAGGTCAGGCTTCTTGTGTGTCAGGAAAGGGGGAAAGGGTGTCCTGGAAGTTCAGAATGATGGAAAACTTTAACGCAGTTTTTTTGCCTGAAACTTGGTTTCTTGGAGTCACTGTTTGCCCCAGCAGAGGTGACCTGCAGTTATCACTTATCTCTCTCAGCTGTGCTCCCAGTCTCAGCTCAATTGGGCTGTTTCTGGAGGTTATCTTTTCTTCTGGACAGGAGCCTTTTTCAGAAGCTGCTTCTTTACAGGACAATTTAAACCATTCACATTAATTGAGAATATTGATAAGCCTGTCAAAAGTCTGGTGGACATTTTTAATCCTTTTGTGACTGTGGATGTTGGAATTTGATCAACGTTTCTGAGTGGGTTTACTTTTGTGGTGGAGGATTATGCTGGGTCATTGTGGAAGATAGGTCTGAGAACATCCTGAAGAGCTGGTTTAGTTATGGCAAATTTCTTCAACATGTGGATGTCATTAAATTATTTAATTTCTCCATCCTAAATGAAATTCAGTTTAGCTGGATATAGGATCCTGGGTTGAAAGTTCTTTGTTTTTAGGAGATTAAAAGTCTATGACCATCCTCTTCTAGCTTGAAAGGTTTCAGCAGAGAAATCTGCAGTTATTCTAACATTCTTTCCCTTGTAGGTTATGGTTTTCTTATGTCTGGCTGCTTTCAGAATTTTCTCCTTCATATTAACTTTAGTGAAGTTAATTATGATGTGTCTGGGGGAGGTCTTATTTGGGTTGAGTCGTGCTGGAGTTCTGAAACTGCTATCTGTATTTCAGAATCTCTTGGCATCTCTGGAAAGTTCTCTTTCACAATCTCATGAAGAAGAGACTCTGTGTCTTGTGAAGCCACTTCTTTGCTTTCAGCAATCCCTATAAGACAAATAGTGGTTTTCTTTGAATTATCCCAGAGCTCTCTGAGAGAATGATCTGTTTTGCCTTCCATTTCTCTTCCTCTTTGAAGGTTGGGGAGCCTTTGAAAGCTTTGCCTTCCATGTCAGAAATCCTTTCTTCTGCTTGCTCCATTCTGTTACTGAGGGATTCTACTGTATTTCTCAGATCTTTGAGGGCTGTAACTTTTTGTCTTAATGTGTCAAAATCTTTGGTCATTTTGTCTTTGAATTTGTTGAATTCTTGAGACATCTTTTGGATTACTGCTTGAAACTCTAATTCCATGTTTTCCTCCATTCTGTTGATCTTATTTGCTATCCAGATTCTGAATTCAATTTCTGACATCTCAGCCATTTGTTTATGCAAGGGATCTTGTGCTGTGTCTGCCTTGTTGTTCCTTGGGGGAGTTGATCTACTCTGATTATTCGTATTGCCAGAGTTTTTCCATTGATTCTGCCTCATGATTGTTTTTCACTATTGCCTCTGGCTGTCCTCAGAGTTGGGAGGTGTCTCTCCAAGATTATATCCCGGTGGGATCACTCTATTGTTGTTGGATCTTTGTGGGGAGTGACCCTGTGTAGCTCTTCTGGGACTGGCCCAGCCAGGGAGTTTTGCTGTGGGAGCAGCTCCAGAGTGTGGCACCCCTGATCCTGTAGCAGGGCAGGGGATGGTGCACATGGTTTTGGGTGTGCCTGGCACCCAGTGACTTGGGCAAAGACATCCTATGGCTCCAGCAGTCTCTGGCTGGGAGGAGGCCTCCACACAGAGGCAGGGAGAGCTCCAGAGGGAGGGTCCGGGTCTCACAGCTTCTGGAGTCCCTGGCCAGACAGGCAGAACCTGTGCGGTGTCAGGGAGGGTGTGGGAGGGAGGACACGGGTTGCATAGTTCCCGGAGTTTCTGGCTGGGCCGGGTGAGCAGAGGTCCAGTGGGCATAGGGCGCTGGGCTGTGTGGTCACTGGCGGAGTCCCTGGCAGGAGAGGCATTCAGAAGGGGAGGGGGCGGATGCTCAGAGGGGTCCCTGGAGTCTCTTACTGGGTGGGGTGCTTGGTTTGGCAGATAGAGAGGGGGTGCGCTGCTCAAAAACCTCCTCACTCAGTCTCAGCAGGGGTTAGGCTTCTGGTTCATCAGGTAAGGGGGGAAGGGTGTACTGGAAGTTCAGAATGGCAGGGGAGACTTTAGTTCAATTTTTCTGTTTGAAGCTTGCTTTCTTGGAGTCGCAGTTTTCTCAGCAGAGGCGACCTGCAGTTATCACTTCTCTCTCTTGGCTGGGCTCCCAGTCTTCAGCTTAATTGGGCAGTTTCTGGACGTTATCTTTCCTTTTGGACAGGAGCCTCTTTCAGAAGCTGTTTCCAGTCGGCCATCTTGCCCCTCCCTCAGGAAATCACTTTTTAAAGTCGGCTGCTTTAATGATGAGTTCTAGTCACTTAATGCTCAAAGCTACCTAAGCATAAATTCTTCCCTTTAAATGACAACAATCCAAATTCAATATAATCAAGATGTTTAAGCTTGTTTTCAGGATTCTGTGACTTTTCAATACTGCTGATGCTGGTTTGTTCCTGGGTTCAAAGATAGAAAGAATCACCACCCACAATCCCATATTCAAATACTGAAAAGCAAAAAGCTCTGAAAGTCCCCAAGCTTTTCTTCTTAAATCACTTGATGGCAAAACCTAACTTTACCCATCATAAAGCTATTTTTCTAGCCTCTATTCCCTTTGGTATGACTATTTTTACTTTTCTCTTCAACCCTCTGTATACAAGATGTATAATGTATTAGTCTTTTTAAATATAAAAGGATATGAATTTCAAAAACATATCTGTCCTAAGAATTTTGGAAGGAGGATTATGGCTGCAGTAAGAGTGACATCTTGTCTTACACAGGAGCAGAAAGTTTGCTAATATAGAGAGAAAACAGCCAGGCATGGTGGCGTGTCTGTACTTCCAGCTACTTGGGAGCCTGAGGCAAGAGGGTTGCTCAAACCCAGGAGTTGGATGCTGCCGTGAGCTATGATGCCACGGCACTCTACACAGAGTGACAGAGTCTCAAAAAAACAAACAAACAAAAAAAAATAGAAGTCACTTAGATACCTTGAAAACAAACCAAAAAGGTCTTGTGATTTGGAACATTATCAATATGAAAAAAAGATATGATTAGTATTATAGTGACCAATAATGTGTTTGTCCACTTCTGCAAGGATCTTGGAGCACATCTCAGTGCTCTGGGATAAGGTTTCATTTCTGTCAAAGAGCAGGTCCTGGAGAAAGATTCTCCCAGACACACTTTAGGCTGAGATTTTTAGAACCATTGTTTAGGAAGGAAGACCCCTTTCAGCTACAGATATTTGAGCTAAAGAAGCAGAAATGAGATAGACAGTTGTTCATGGAAACAAACCAGAAGTACCTAAACAGGAAGAGAAGGAAAGACCTAGATGTTCTCAGGTATGGTTGCACAACAGTGTTATCTAGGGAACTTATTATATAAAGTATCAACTTCAGGGTCATTTCCTCTCAAAGTGGAACATGATCAGAATCACGGGGAGGGTTTGCTAAAACACAGATTATGGGCCCCATCCCCTGTGATTCTGATTCAGCAGGTTGAGGTGGAGCAGAGAATGTGCATTTCTAGCAAGTTCCCAAGCGATGCTGATACTCCTACTCCAGGGACTTCACTTTCAGATCTTTCTTTAATTAGTAGGGTGGACATGGGTGCTCTTCTTTCCCAGATGATTCTAATGTGCAGCTAGCTGAAGAGCCACTGAGAAAGGCCGAGAGACTTCTCCTATGCACCTATGTGTACTTGACCAACACATCCCACCTCATTCCCCCACATAGTAATGGTCATTCCTCAGCCCCTTTCACATAGTACTTTTTGTTAAAGGGGATAAAGTTGCTTGTTGGGCTCTGAAGAAAGTGGCAAAATCACTTTTTTGAGGAGAAATACTTTCCAAAATACACAGATAAATAGGTAAGTGGAATAAGACTGGGAAAAAGATTAGGGAAATTTAGGTAAAATCTAATTTTAAAACATACTGTTAATTTTCTTTTGATGAGGGTTAGCTCATGTAACTTGCTTTATTTGATACTTGCTGAACAAACATGACAAGACAGAGGACAGAATCAGGACTCAAAAGCTCTTAAAACCCCAATTCAAATCTATCATGTTCTATATTTGTTCCTTAAGTTCATCCTTGCAGAATGTGCTCTATGATCAGCTCCCTACTAGGACTTAATTAAAAATTAAAATAATTTTTAAAATTGACATATAATTATTCATATTTATGGAGTATATGATGATGTTTTGATATACATGATGTACACCGATCAGTTAAGGGTAATTGGCACATCTATTATCTCAGACATTTATCATTTACTTGTATCGGGAAAATTCAACATCTTTCTTTTAGCCATTTGAAACTATGAAATATGTTAACTATAATCATCCTGCAGTGGTATAGAACAGTACAATTTATTTGTCCTATCTTGCTATAATTTTGTATCTTTTAATAAATCTCTCCCTACCCTTTCTAGCCTCTAGCATCCTCTGTTCTACTTTTTACTTCTATGAGATGAACTTTCTTTTTTAGCCTTCTCATGGGTGTTCCTGTTCTTGGCTTATTTCACTTAGCATAATGTCCTCCAGTTCCATCCATTTTGCCATAAATGACAGTATTTTTTTTTAATTTTTATTAAATCATAATTGTGTAGTATTTTTTTTTAATAGCTGAATGGGACACCACATTTTCTTTATCCATTCCTCTATTGTTGGACACCTAAACTGATTCCCTATCTTGGCTATCATGGATAGTACAACATTAAACATGGGGGTGCAGATATCTTTTTGATATACTTAATTTCTTTTGGGTAAATTCTCAGTAGTAGGATCTCTGGATCACCATAGTTCTAATTTGTAGTTTTTTCAGGAAAGTCCTTACTGTTCTCCATAGAGATTGTACTAGTTTACATTTCCACCAAGGGTGTGTAAGAATTTGTATTTTTTTTCTTTTTGATGACAGTCATCATAACTGGGGTGAGATGATACCTCATTATGATTTCAATTTGCATTTCTCTGATGACTAATGAGGTTGAACATTTTTTTCATGTATTTGTTGTCCATTTGTATGTCTTCTTTTGTGACATGTCTGTTCAGATCATTTGCCCATTTTAATCAGATTACTGGTTTCTCTGCTGTTGAAATATTAGAGTTCCTTAAATATTCTAGATATTAATCTCTTGTTGGATGAATAGTTTGCAGATATTTTCTTCTATGCTACTGGCTATCTTTTCACTCTGTTAATTGTTTCCTTTGCTATAAAACACATTTTTAATTTTATTATTATTATTTTTTTGCTTAGAAGTATAAGTAAATTGGAAACAAGAGAAAGTTGAATTCCTTATAAAATAGGTATACAGAATTTACTAGGGGCTATAGCCTAATTTGGAGCATAGACCTGTGCAAAAGTAAATTTTGCACAGGTCTATGCTCCAAATTTTGGTTTAAATTGCAAGGAAGGAGAAATTCCAGAGACAGCACAACCAAATGATACCCTTGGAAAAGATATTTACGAAGTGATGATTGTCAGTTCATTTCTGAAAACCCAATAATCTACTCTTACAAAAAACACCTTTTAATAGAATTGTAAAGATGAATGTCAAGGGTGAGGTAGGCATTTGAATGCTTTGTTTGAAATTTCATGTTAACGGAGATTTTGTTTGTTTGTTATTCCTAAATGCTGCCAGGGGCAGGGGACATTTTCTAATATGCTAATTCACTCCCTGGTGGTCTGTGACACTAGATTGATTTGATTCTTCTTGTGCCTTTTTAATTTTTTTTAATCTCTGACAACATTGCATGGCTCTGAGATAATAGCCATTGGGTACTGCCAAAAAGAAATCTGGGAATTACCTGATATGCCTTTGTTTATTTGCCAGATCTGCTTTGAGGACATGGTAGAATTGGTTCTAATGGGTCATGAAGGTAGAAATTAGAGGATATAAACTTTGTTGAATGAAATAGAACAAAAAAAATAAGATTTCAGAATTAATCAATACTGTAGGACTAGTTTATTTAATGTCTTATTTATTTATTATCTTAGTTACTTACATGCTTATAGCAAGCCTTACCTCATCTGCTATACATTATATTTCACTACCCTGCAGTCTGCATTCAGGTGAGAACACCATCTCCCACAAGTACTAGCAGAAGACAGCAGTGGTAGTAGAAATTGACATCAGCTTTACAGGGAAAGGCTGTGCTTAGCTTAAGGAGTAGGATGCAAGTGCTTCTTCATTTCTTCTCTAATGTAACTAATTATGCGGTTGATTCAGCCCTCTCACTTGTTTGATTTAAAAGGTAGTGTTTCATGACCCAAGTTAAACAAGTTTGTCAAGAAGTTTGATTTATTTGGACCTGAAGTAGCTAGAAAGCCAAGAGATGTTTTGATTTGGGAGAATTTTAAGTTTCATTGCTTTCCTGTCTTTGCTTATCTTCTTAGCTAAAAACATACAGGTCCCTGTAGTCTAAAGCAGGAGACAGGACCAATTTGGCTAATATGTAACCATCAGTCCTCCTTCTCAGTGTCTGGCCATCTGTGCAGAGGGTGAGCGGAGGGGCATGTTGTCACCCATACCATCTGTACTTAGCAGATAGGAAGGGGAAGCAAAGAATGTAAAACGCAAACCATTTCAGTTTCACTATTTGCTATCTCTAGGTTGGAATCAGCACAGAATAAAGCATGACCATGTGAAGTCAAGTGACAATTTGGTTACTGCTCCGAGTTTGGGTGCCTACCCCATCATGGTTATCACACCATCAGTGGATGGTAGCCTGGGCAAAGTCACTATGGCTTTAATAGTAGTGAAGATCAGCTGACTGCCAGGTTGTCCCTCTTAGATCCCTTTTGCTGTCTGTCTCTGCTGCCCCCGACCCAGCATCCTGTGGCACTGGGCTGATAGTGGGGAATTAGGATGTCTCTTTCTCTAGGTCCCAAAAGCCATTTGATACCATCCAACTGGGAAGTTATCCTATCCACCACAGAGCTCAGACCTCTACCTACCATTAAGCACATTTTCTAAGAAACTCTTCACTTCTGTCCTTCTGTAAAATTCCAGGCTGCTCCCTATTGTGTGAGCTGTGACCTACTCTCCAAAAGAATCCTAAATACTTGCTTTTGGTTTGTTCCCAGGATTTTTTATTTTTTTATTTTTTTTATTTTTTTTTGCAGTTTTTGGCTGGGGCTGGGTTTGAACCCACCACCTCCAGCATATGCGTCTAGTGCCCTACTCCTTTGAGCCACAGGTGCCTCCCTGTTCCCAGGATCTTTTGCCCCGGTAAATCAGGCCCTAAATCTAAAGGGACTGTCACTTACTTTACTACCATGTTCACTTCAGAATGCATCTCCTAACAGGTTTGCTTCTTCCATTTGACAAAGCCTAGAGGCAACCCTAGAATGACGAGTCAGTGGTAACAGGCATGCTTGCTGCTCAGAACACAGAGCCTGGAATTTCCCTGAGACCATTATGTATAACTGACAAAGGAAAAGAATCTAGCCTAAGCAGCCATACAAATCAGGTGTGAAAGATAAACAATCCAAGAAAATGGAGATAAAAGGAATATATTGAAAAAGAGAAAACTTGAACAGCCAATAAACATTTGAGAAAAAATTCAGCCTCACTAATAATCAGGGAAATGCAAATGAAATCACCATTACATTAGCAAAAGCTTAAAGTCTGATCATATAAAACACTGAAAGGATGGGGGGAATTGGATATCTTCAGATCCTGCTGCTAAAAATGTAAATTGTTCAGCCACTCTGGAGATGACCTGACAGTGAGCAGAGAAGCTGACACTGATATGACACAGCCCGAAGGATGGATCCTAGAGACTCTCACAGACATACATAAGATGCTTGCAAGGATGCTCATAAAAACATTGTTTGCAGCAGCAGAAAGAAATGGAAGCATTCTAAATATTTGTCAATAGGAAATAAACCATGGTGTATACTCCTAGCAATGGAATAGTACCCAGCATTTGATCTGAACAGCGTAATGTATCAATGTGGGCAATCCTTGAAAACACAATGCAGTATATTAACATTTATCTAGAGATTTAAAGTTCAAAATATACTAATACTATGCATACTATTTTAAACATATACCTATGTAGTCAAAGCATTAAAATATAGAAAACGTATGCATCAACTTCAATACTGTGGATACCTCTGATGAAAGTGCGCAGAATGGGAAAAGTAAGGCCTGTTAAAGGGGCTTCTACTATATCCAAAACATTTTTCTAGCAAAATGTTTACATATATCAAACATGAGTGAGTATATGAGTGTTTTTCATTATATCTGAAATAGTCCTCTTTTGTCATTATTATTATTGAAATAACTTCCATTTCAGTTGAGAGTGGATTTTCTAACCCTTTGATGTGATAAGTGTAACAACTGAATTCAGAGGGCCTTCCTTCTTTCTGAAAGGCCCTCCTTGGGGATTTTACATGGAACACACTGATGGCACCACAGTAGCACAACACAGGTGCTGGCTAGACTACTTTGTACCCACAAACTTTCCTCAGCCTGGGCTATAAGTTAGTGCTCAGACACTTTCAGAATGCTCTTTTTGTTTCATTCTCCTTTAAATGCTACACAGGAAGAAACAAAGGGAGATGCCCCCCATGGCTTTAAGTCAAACCCTTAATTTTATTTGAATATCTTTTTTGTCATTTGATTACTGCCATTTTTTCCTTTTCTTTCATTCCTTCTTTTTTTCAAGCTTCCAGATTGCAGTGTAATTTTTGTATCTGTGCAGATTAGACTGCAAAGTCTATGAAGGCCCAGCCACATAATTAAGAACAGAACAGAATCTTCCACCTTACAGCCATCTTCCCAATTAAAAAAAAAAAAACAAAAAAACGATACTTTCTATTTGTGAATCAGGCATTGCTAGCTTCCAAGTTCCCACTTTGGATAGACATTTTCTGTTCAAAACCTGCCACAATGAATTTGCAGCCTCTCAAGTAAACATGGATTTGAGTCAACAAATTGTCTCCAGAATTTGTTGGCATTTTTTGCTGCGAATCCAATTCTAAGAAAGAGAAACAATGGTCTACATAGGAATAATCCACATGAAGACCATATGAGAAATTCCTCCCTGAGTAAGGGCCTCTCCTAGAGAGCTTTGGTTGGAGCTCAGAACTTACTTTAGATTTGCAAAGTTCTCCTGGCTGCAGCTAGGTGGTTTTCTATGGCCTGTCTGACCCTGGAAGCCAAATTACTTTAAGAGATATAGACCCAGCAATGGTGGGTTCTCAGGCAGTATCTAGGAAACAGAGAGTCGACTCAAATTTGGAAATTTGAGAACTGTTTGGAAAGACATCATCAGGGTTAAGCAGACCACAGACTGGTGATCCTGGAGCTATTACTCTCCCTAGGCTTCAGCAGGCAAGATGAGGAGCGTATTTCTACAGCCTCAGGGAGCTGTGCGGGAAGGACCCTGACAAAGGCATCATTGCAGGGATGGGCCAGGAAATATATGCCCAGTGAATCTCCTCCCTCCCTCTATTCCTTTATCAGTGTTCCCCACTGGCCAAACTAGACTGGGGCTGGAGGGTAAGAAGCTCCTTGATTTCCCATTAGCACACAGCAGGGCTGACACAGAGTAGACAGCAACACCGGAGTTTATCCAAAAAAGTTCTATAAATGTATTTATGTGTCTACATGCTTAATGTTCCACTAGACTAATACACATTAAAAATTATTCCACTGATGACATATTCTCCAGTTTAGCAGATAAGGGAGTCAAATTCCTCAGGTAACTCCACTAGTAAGGTTTAACAATTAACCAGCTCAATATTATGCTTAAAGTATTTAAATACAGATTGATTGGAAGGAAAGGCAGCACATTTTACACTGATCAGGAATAAAGTAAAATGAGAACAAATACAAATGGATGTATTATAATAACAGCTCATCCCTGACATCAAGAGGAGACATTTCTTTAGGCTTTTGTGCCTTTAAGAGCATTGGTTGTGGATTTTCCTGTCAACAGAGGAGATATCTGGATCATCAAAGAAAGAGTGTAAAGAAAGAGTGTACTTTGTTTTCTTTAAAGTTAAGATTAAATAAAATTTATATCTATTAACTAGGCTACATTAAATTTAAAAAATATTATAAAATTTATTTCTACACTAGGGTTGTTACTAAAATGAATAAAGCACAATCCCCGTCTTCCAAGACAAAAACAAAGAGCCTCTTCTGCTACATAATATCCTGAATTACTTTCCATAAAAATGTATAAGGCTAAGCCCAAACAGGGGCAGAAACATGGTCACAGCTATACCTAACCACTACATTGCCTTTTTAACCCCTTCTGAATCCTTTTTCACTCCTTTCTCCAAGTAATTGTCACAATATGTGTATTTTATGCTTATCAGGATCCTGGGTCATAGTACATGCTTGATAAATGGCAGTATAAAAAATAATAAAGACAAAGTTTGCAGGGCATTCAGAATAAAATAGTTCATGCATAGTTAGAAAAGTCAGAAAGCTGTTGTTTTAGGACTTTTACATCTAAGATGTGCCTTTAAGCTTGAGTGGATTCCAACAAGTGAAAATTGAGCAGGATTGGCAAGGAGTGCTGGGTCAAGGAAACAACATTTGTGAAGATAGTAAATGTTGCTTCTGAATGAGAAGCAGGTACATCAGTTACATTCATGGGCTACAGATTTTTCTCATACTTAGGTTAACATTGAAGGGCTACCAAAGGGATTGGGGAGGGAAGTGGCAATAATAATAAGGAAATAGTAAGAGTGTGTGTTTATTGAGCACATACTATGTGGGGCATCAGGCACTGTTCTCTGACCTTTACATGTGTTAATTCCTTCATTCTCACCACCATCCTTTGAAAGAATTGATCTCAACCATTGCACTGGGTTAGGTGCTACAGGAGATTTCAAGAAGTCTACCATAGTCTATAAATTCATAGGTATGGTTGCTGGAGATGAGGAAGGAAGGGGTATTTTCATAGAATATTTTTAAGTGTCAGGTTTAGAAAGTGTTTTAAAGGGCTGGGCACAGTGGCTAACGCCTGTAATCCCAGCACTCTGGGAGGCCAAGGTAGGTGGATGGCCTGAGTTCACAAGTTTGAGACAAGTCTAAGCCAGAGCGAGACCTCATCTCTAAAAATAGCTGGGCATTGTGGTGGGTGCCTGTAGTCCCAGTCACTTGGGAGGCTGAGATAAAAAAAATCACTTAAGGGCGGAGTCTGTGGCTCAGGGAGTATGGCGCCAGCCCCATATACCAAGGGTGGTGGATTCGAACCTGGCCCCGGCCAAACTGCAACAACAACAACAAAAATATCCAGGAGTTGTGGCAGGAACCTGTAGTCCCAGCTACGGGGGAGGCTGAGGCAAGAGAATCACCTAAGCCCAAGAGCTGGAAGTTGCTGTGAGCTGTGATGCAACAGCACTCTACCGAGGGCGACAAAGTAAAACTTTGTCTCAAAAAAAAAAAAGTGCTTTAAAGTTATTAGCACATTTACTGTTCACGATAATCCCATGAATAGATCCTATTATTATATCAACTTGTAGATAAGAAAACCGTACCAGAGAGAGTTCAAGTAACACGCCTGGATTCATGCAACCAGCAGGCAATGGTGCTGAAGCATTTGATTTCAGGTAGTTTAACTCCAGACCCCTGGCTCTTTGCCACCATTACACTAGTCTACCACTTACCACACATGTTAATAAACCTGTCATTAACGGGGTGAAAGACAGAGACAGATGAAAAGTGTCTTTTGTCTTTAAGGAACTGGGGTCTCTTAGAAAAGAGAGAGTTGTAGTCACAGATGGTTATAGTAAATATGGTAAAATCTACCTCGGCACACTCGCCTGGGGCTGTGGGGACGCAGAACTGAGAGTTCACTGTCTGGAGGGCTCAAAGGTTTCTCTTGGGCGGTGGCCATTTACATTGTCAGGGACACCATGCACTGGTCTGACAAGAGTTAGAAGAGCTCACTGAGCAGGAAGGAAACCTTTGCAAAGATAAAGAGACTTAAGAGAAGGCAACTTCATATGTACAGTTGCTGGAGATGGAGAAGAAGGGAGTATTTTCACAGAACTTTTAAGAGAACATTGTGTGTTCAGGAAATGGGTGACATTATTCATGGAGGAGAGAGAACAGCTTAGAGGAATTGTTTAGGGTGGACTCAGCAGGTGTTGAGACTGGACTGGTAGGAGGGGTAAAGGGAAGGGGGCATAGCAGGGTACCTCCCGGGACTCTAGTCTGGAGGAGGCCCATGGGAAGTAGAGGGATTCACCAGGAATAAGAACCCAGGAGAGGAAGATTTTGAAGCAGGAGGTGTGGAGGGAAGGCTAAGGAGGTGAGTGTCAGACATGTTCATTTGAGCCAGGAGTAGGATCTCCAGGTGTAGGTGAACACAGCAGGTAGGAAACAGTGTCTAAATGAAGGAAAACTGACAGCCATTGGGACATCCAGGGTCTGTGATAGCCATGTGAAATCAATTACATCATCATTATCATGAGAGTACAGTTGTTCTACACAGTAAAGATAGTTTGGGCGTGATAATGTATTACATATGGGGTATACAAAGGACCTTGGAACTTCATAATGTCATTTTCTCAGAAACAAAACAAGAGTTTTGGGATTTGGTCTTTTGAGGAGGAATTTACACTTGGAAAAATTGAAACAAATTAATTAGGATAAAATATTTTGGTCAAAACCAATCATTCATTCCCCTAAAGGGAAGGAAACAATGTTTTAAATAATGATTTTGGGCTGACATGGTGGCTCATGCCTATAATCCTAGAACTTTGGGAGGCCAAGGCAGGAGGATTGCTTGAGGCCAGGAGTTCAAGATCACCTAGCCTGGGTGATGGAGTGAGACCCTGTCTCAAAAACAAAAAACATAACAAAATGATGATTTGGTACTAGCTATAAAGGCATTTTAAAAAATGGCCAAATATAAGTTTCTGTAAAGGTCAATTGATTTGCAGGCCAGGGCTAGGGTGAGACAACAGAGCTGCCTAGAGAGTCTAAGAGTGTTCCCTTAAATTTTGTGCCCTGGGTGCCTCCTTCATGTCTCCTTGGTCTCGTCCTGGATCACCTGATTAAGAATCACATGAGAGCTTAGCACGGTGGTTCATGCCTATAATCCTAGCACTCTAGGGGACTGAAGCAGGTGGATCACTTGAGCTCAGGAGTTTGAGACCAGCCTGAGCAAGAGCAAGACCGCCATCTCTAAAAACACAGGCAGGCATTGTGGTGGGCACCTGTAGTCCCAGGTACTTGGTGGGGCTGACACAAGAAGATTGCTCAAACCCAAGAGAGTTTGAGGTTGCTATGATCTCTGTGCCATGGCACTCTATCCAGGGTAACAAAACCACAGTCAGTGGTCCTTAGCCCCAACAGAATATCAGAATCTTCTGGACAACTTTTACAGAAACCAATGCTCAGATGAGATATTTCCCCTTCTCCTTTGCAGGTTTTGATTTCACTAGTCTGGAGTGAGATGCAGGTACCAGTATTTTTAACTTTTCCAGATTATTTAATATTCAAACGGAATCATGAAAGTTTACCTAGAAAAGATAACTACAGGCAGGGTGGAAAAAAAGAGGGTAATATTAGATCTAGAAAGAAATGGCAAATGTTTGATTGGAACTAGTGAGCTGGCATTAGTTACTGGAAGTCATTGTAACTTATTAGTAGTATAATAATGCCCTTATCACAGGCGGCATCTACTTTGTCCATCAATATAATCATCCATGGTGTGGGGACTTCAACCACTTAAATAAGAAGGTATGTCTATGATCAACGCAAAGCTGCAAATGCCCTCTAGGAAGTTAGGGAGTGCTGGGCCATAGAAGATTAATTTCAAGAAACAGAGGAAGCTTCATGAAGCCCCTTGCATGTGTACTCTGTCCACATGGGCTGGCATAATCTAAGTACAGGTAAAAGCAAATTGAGATTGTTTATTATAAGCAGATTGCCAACATTCAAAAGTTAATCTCCACAAACCCAGTTCTTTGCTGTAAACTATAAAATAAGAAAGTGCTATTTTGAAGTAAGTACAGTCCAAAAGCAGAGAATTCCCACCAAAAATAAAAAGGAGAACCCCCCCCCTTTACTTTCCATCTTCATGGAAAGTTTTATGGGCTTTTTTTCTTTTTTGCTCCTTCATTTTCTTCTTGTCTACTGACACCCTCTAATTAGTGCTCTCACTGCCGCCTGGCGCTGTGCATGTGCTGTAGGTGGCTGGCGTGACATCCTCCCCTGCCCCTGCAGTGCTATGAGGCACCCTGTGGCGCACAAACAAAAAGCCCAGAAAGCCTGACCCAACTATTTTCCTATGAATAGAACTTGTTTTCTTTGCTGAGATAAAAGGTGTTTATGTGCATCTATTTGTATAGAAAGTAGATACACATAGGCAGAAAGGAGATAGGCATAAATATAGGGGACCTTGTGTATGTACTGCATGTGAGTTTCTCACTCTAAAATGGTTCAGGGTCTTAAATATTTTGATGTGTCCTCAAATAGATTGGAAGCTCCTGAAAGACTACTTAAAACATTTGTCCTCCACATTTGAAAGACTTGTCTTACTTAGAGAGTAAAACTTTCTCAAGAAGCCAGAATTGAGTGAAACTTCCTTTTTTTTTTTTTTTGCAGTTTTTGGCTGGGGCCAGGTTTGAACCCGCCACCTCTGGGATATGGGGCTGGTGCCCTACTCCTCTGAGCCACAGGCACCGCCCTGAGTGAAACTTTCTTAATCCTGAGTTTTAAGAAGGTCCCAAGAAATAGGTAACCTTCCGTTTCTTCTAGTTTCTTTCTATCTTTCTTTTCTTTTCTTCTTTTTTTTTTTGAGACAGAGTCTCACTTTGTCACCCTTGGTAGAATGCTGTGGCATCACAGCTCACAGCAACCTCAAACTCTTGGGTTCAAGTGATCCTCTTGCCTCAGTCTCCCAAGTAGCTGGGATTACAGGTGCCCACCACAACTTGAACTCCTGAGCCCACGCATTCCACCCACCTCAGCCTCCCAGAGTGCTAGGATCACAGATACCAATCACCTTGCCTGGCTCTCTTTTCTTTAAGTTTCTTTAATGACATTTTCAGGTGGAATGTCTTCATCTGCCTTAGAGACAGAAATCACAGAATACATATAGTTCTAGTCTCCTTCCACCTCCAGTTTGGGATAGGAAGAAGGGCCCCTCAAACCACCCCGGCACAGTCAGATACCCAATTAACATTTATCAAGAGCTATAATGCCAGCCCACTGTGGTGCTGAGATGTTAAATGAGAACAGTGAGGGACAGTAATGATCAGGGCTGAAAATGGGACTACAAAGGATTTGCAAGGAGGTCAGTCTCTCACTGGAGTGGTGACGTATTTGAAAGCCCTCACCCTAACACAAAGGACCAGGGTAGCAGAACAAAATGACTAGTCAGACTGATCAAAGCCCACTCAATTCTCTGAAATTCAGTGATGCAAACACATTGCTATAGTCCTTGCTAATAACGTTGTTAGGAAAAGGTGCTCCTTATTACTGTGGACAGGCGGATGCATACATCCCTGCTCACCTGTGACAGTCTCAGTTCACTCCTGCTGTCGGGGTATGCCTCTCCTCTCACTCCCATGAGGGTCCAAGTTTGGAAGTTAAATTCTATTGTTACCCTAGTAAAAACCAAGCACTCAACAAAGTGCTATTTCCTTACATGAAGCTTGTAATACAGAAATTGAAATTGAATTATAATAATACTCAAAAAAAAAAAGAAATTGAAATTGAAAACCTGGTTAATTTCAAGCTAGGAAGATTCATCCCATTACTAACAATTGAGGACTTTCTATATTTTAAACAAAATGTATCAAGATTTTATGAGGTGTATGCTCTCTGCTGGGCACTGATCTATGCTTGGTAGACTCTTCAGTATGATTGCTCAGGTGTTCAGTGCATAGAGAGCGTGCACAGGTGAGGAGGCAAGCAGGGGCTGGCTGCTTCCTCTCCAAGTCATATGTCCAGAGAAGCCTCCTTTCCAACTCGTACAGAACACAGTGTGGCTAAGGGTGGCTTCAGAAATGTCTCTTACATTGGAAGATGCACATTTTGTTGAAGAAACAACATGAACATATCACAACTATCATTAAACCATGGAACAAAGATTAAAAATGTGGCAAAATCCCCTCTCCCCATTCCCAACGCAGAAAAAGATGAACCATCTGAGCTAAGGCAGTAATAATTTTCAGAATTCATGGGTTTTATCCATCACTGACTAGCTACGTCAGATGGTAGATAATTAAATGCTAAATTTGAAGTTCCTGGGGCAGAGCAGAGTTGCCAGCCAACAATAAATAAATAAATGAATGAATGACATTACTCTAAATGTGCAGTAGAGTCAGAGAAAGAGAAATCAACAAGAGTTAGGGTAGAATGAGTTTTTCTGGATGAGGTGGGAACCCTGATGGAAGATGAGTTGGATTGAGTAGATAGAGAAGATTTATGGGAGTAAGAGGGGGATGGGAGATGGGCTTTCCTTTTCAGAAGATAACCCGAGTGTAGGAGTTCACACAGTGCCAGAGGCTGTGTGAGTGGAATGAAAGATAAGACTTTCCCTATCTTCCTAAAAATTAAATGCAAAGTCTCTTTCCTCCCTACAAACCCCAGACACAATTTTGCCAACAGAAAAAACAAAATCAACTTGGTTTTCCAGGGCAAGGGAAAGAAATGAAGCAGTTTTCGAATCATCTTAGCGATTGCTAGCCATGGCAGTCACTGGCCTCTTTGACCTCAGAGTCTTTATATGTGAGTTCTCTTGTGAGTTGATAGGCGGTGAACAAACCAGCAACTTACATGCAGCTCTCAGTACCTGCAGGACATCTGAATTCTTTGAGGTGAGAGAAGCATTTCAGATAAAGAAGAGGAACCAAAGCCAAACATAGGTATATCAAACCACAGAGGCCAGGCAGGCAAGTGTGTCAGTGAGTGCTTGAGTGAAACCAGGGAGATGTAAAACAATAACAAACAGTGTGGACTTGCGTCTTCTGGGTAGTGTATGATTCCTTGAAAGCATTCCAACCAAATTTTAATGCACATTTGGCTAACCAAAGAAATTCATCTGTGAGCTAAATTAAGCCTTGGTTACCAATTTGTAACTGATAGACCAATGGAATATCTACAGTCTATTGATATTTACAAATAACCTAGAATGCTTGAGAGTTTAATAATAAAAGCTTTTAGAATAAAAGCTACAAGATAAGGGATCTTTATTCCTTGATGTATCCCGAGTCCTGGCCAGTAGCTGGTGCACAGAAGGGACGCTATTAAGTATCTGCTAAGTGAGTGACTAGCCTCTGTTCAAGAGAGATTTTTTTCTCATCACAGAACTTCATGACCGTTAGGTTAGCGGTCCAGATAGATAAAAGAAAGATAGTTTCTTTTTCCTCATGCTTAAAATTTAGCTGTGATTATATTGGCTGAGAACTTTTGAAACTTTATTAACTGCATCCCAGTTCTCTATTTCATTGAGGAGAAATTGCCCAAGACTTGTAGCTTTGAGCTACACTCAGAACAACTTGAAACCATACAAGGAAGTGTAGAAAGGCTTTAGAACTAGGCAGATTGACAATTCATGCTTTTGCCATCCAAAGGTGCAAAGATGAAACATTCTTAAAAGCAAAGCTTGCTAAGCTTTTAAAAAATAAATGTTTTCTACAGTGGATTCTGGAAGTTCAAAGGGCACACTAGGGTATGGCGATTTTTTCCTATGTATTCTCAAATGCTTTGACATCCCAGTAAGAATGGAGGGCAGCGACTGGGTCCTAGATCTAAAAAATCACATTGTTTCCAAGAATGTGACTGACAGAGTGAGAGGAAGACTTGAAGATTCTAAGTCCTACTTCCATTAACAAATAAGGGGACCTCTGGCAACCTGGGTCATCTTAAAAAAAAAAAAAAAAAAGACCATGCTCTGAAATTGGTCTTTGGAAGATAGCCTATAAGAATCACCAAACTTGCAAATGACTCTACTTCAGGTATAAAAATAATGAATCTAATGAAATCAGCATAGTTACATTAATCAAATGAACAAGCAAATATATATAGATACAGGGATGGGTCTTTCTATATCTCTGTATCTATTTATCGAGGCATTTGCTATGCATACTGTCAGCATCACAAGAGGACCCTACCGATACTATTCAAAATAGAGTATCAGCTCACCTCTCAAAATAGCACTTCCCTTTTTTGTGTTTTAACAATATGCTTTCTGTCATTTGTAGTGTTATTTCTTGACTACCTATTTGAGTTTTTTAACCTATCACAACTTTCCTTTGTATACCTCACCAAAACAAAGAAAACCAGTAAAGTAAAGCAGTAAAGTAAAGCAATCTGAAGCAAACTTTAATAGACTGTTCATATAACGTCCAGCTTAAAAACAAACATTCTCCTAAAGCTAAAGAAATGCTCTTGACTTGGGATAGATAACCTCAGAGTCAAAGCAATAAGTTCCCAATAAACTATGTGTTTAATTTAAGGTAACATAGGGGATATACCTAGTGCAGGGCCTGGAACCTTCCAGTAACTCAGTGGCAGTCATTGTCACTATTATTTTAGGGAACTAAAGCATACAGCATGGTTTTGCTTTTTTTCAGGACAAGGTAAACATACTTCACTAAATAGTGAAGTATACTTCTCCCTCTCCTTCTCCCCGTCCCACATCTAGCTGGGCATTAAAATGAGCTAATGAATGTTTAAAATACAGACTTCCAGGTCCCACTAAGTCAGATTCTCTAGAGATCTAAGGGATTTTAAAGGTAGTTGAACAAAAACTCCCCAGGATATTCTGATATAGATGGTTTATGAAACTACACAGAGGGACACTTGACTGCCTTAGTTTCATTAAAAACTTGAAATTTCATTTAAAAAATGTTTTCAGTAAGAACACCTTTAAATTTCAAGAATGTTTTGTATTCTATAAAAAAGGAAAAATATACGATTATATATGAAGTATATATGTATGTATACCTATAGCCACACCATTAATTTCTAATGACTGTTTCTCAAGGATTAAACCTTTTTTTTAATAAGCACTTTAAAATTATTATACTGAATTAAGTGAATGGCAAAAGTCAATAAAATTCTAAAAACTTTAGCTGGGAATCACAGACACTCAGTATTTTAATCTCAATACATGTGCTCATTGACTTCAGTAATATGAAAAATATTGGGTGTAACTTATTTTTGAAAAACTGATCTGAAAACTTACCTTTGTGCTAAACAAGAAAGAGACTTAGAAAATATTATCAAAAAAATGGGAGACTTTCTGAAGTTTCCCAGATGGATCCCCAGCATTCAGATGGAAGCTGTCATCTGCCTCACATGTCTCCTGGGTTTAGCCTTCCCTACTATGAACACTACTCAGAGCTTGATTGTGTACAAATGTTTGCACCATTTTATTAGAGGGCTGGAGGGGAGGCCAGGGGACAAAGGTAAATAAGGAGATCCCTTTCTGTGACTGGGGAGGCAACTTAAATTAGTGGGAATTTAATTGACTTCTGATTGGGGCTTGAGGGTATTTGCTGCCTCCTAGGGAGAGAGATTTTCAATGGTGCTGTTTCAGATCTGTACCTGTGTTCTTAGAGGCCAGTAACTCAGAGAGAAAATACTTGGCTTTCATTCTTTTATTTGACTCACCATCTGGAAAGCCTACACTACACAAAATGTCAGAGACTATGGGGCTACAGGAGTGTTGTAGAGAACAATTCCCTGTTACGTGAGCAAGGATAAAAACAGTGGCATAATCCCTACTCCCCAATCCCACTGCAGAAAAAGATGAACCATCTGAGCTAATGCAGCAATAATTGTCAGAATTAATGGGTTTTATCCATCACTGACTAGCTATGTTAGAATTATAACTTTAAGTAACAAATGGGCAGAGACTTTGGTGTGCCTTAGACAGGGATGTGATTGTTCATAATTCACATAGGAAGGCAATTGAGAACAATTTTGCAGCATGGCCTATGACATACTAGCAAATGGGTAGAGAAAACACTATCTTTGAGAGAAGCCCTGAAGAAGGTGATATACAATTGGCCAGTGTCTTCCAAGTAAGTTCCTAGCCAGCCTGGTGCCCATTATATAGATGCCACGCCAAAATTATTGGTGTGAAAATAATTGTGTTTTTTGCTTTTGTTGAAATTTGCCATTTGATGCTAGAATACATTCTTAAATAAATGTGGTTATGCCATGCATCATTTCAATGCACATTTCTTGCTTTTTTTGTTGTTAATAACTTATTACTTGTTTATTTTGATTTTGAACTATGGAAAGAATGTTAGACAAAAAACAAATTTGAGCAATTTTCTTATTCCAGTTCAAAATGGGTTGCAAAGTAGTGGAAACAGCTTGCAACATCAACAACACATTTGGCCCAGGAACCACTAACGAACATACAGTGCAGTGGTGGTTCAAGAAGTTTTGAAAAGGAGACTAGAGCCTTGAAGATGAAAAGCATAGTGGCCCCATCAGAAGTTGATAATGACCAACTGAGAGCAATCATCGAAGCCAATCCTTTGATAACTACATGAGAAGTTGCTGAAGAACTCAATGTTGATCATGCTATGGTCAGTTGGTGATTGAAGTAAATTGGAAAGGTGAAAAAGCTCAACAAGTGGGTGCCTCATGAGCTAACCAAAAAGCAGAGTAATCGTCATCCTCTCTTACTCTATACCCCAGTGAACCATTTCTCTGATTAGATTCTGACCTGTGACAAAAAGTGGATTTCATATGACAATTGGCAATGATCAGCTCAGTACTGGACCTCCAAATCACTTCCCAAAGCCAAACTTACACCAAAAAAAGGTCATGGTCACTGTTTAGTGGTCTGCCAGCAGTTGGATCCACTATAGCTTTCTGAATCCCCAGGAACCCATCACATCTGAAGTCTGCTCAGCAAATTGATGAGATGCAGGGAAAACTGCAATGCCCACAGCCAGCATTGGTCAAAAGAAAGGGCCCAATTCTTTTCCATGACAATGGCCAACTGTACATTGCATCAGAAGTTGAACCAACTGGATTACGAAGCTTTGCCTCATCCATCATATTCACCTTACTTCTTGCCAACCAACTACCACTTCTCCAAGCAGCTCAACAACATTTTGCAGAGAAATTGCTTCCCTCAACCAGCAGGATGCAGAAAATGCTTTCCAAGAGTTTGTGGAATCTCAAAGTACAGATTTTCATGCTACAGGCAGAAACAAACTTATTTCTCATTGGCAACAATGCATTGATTGTAATGATTCCTATTTTGATTGACTGATAAAGATGTGTTTGAGCTTAGTTATAATGATTTACAATTCATGGTCTAAAAGAGCAGTTACTTTTGCACTAACCTAATTATGAACAACTGATTTGAGCTATGACAAATGCTGTGGGTGGGGGGTGGGGGAGAGGTTTGCAGGGAATGCTAGAAGGAAAGTGCCCATGTGTTAACAGTATTTTTTTGTTTCTATTACTTTTATGTATTCTGTACAAATACTCTACAAAAAGTATATATTCTTTCTAATTTGCAAAAACAGATAAATACAAAGCAAACAAGATCTTTTTGTTTTTGAGTTTTGGGTTTTTTGAGACAGAGCCTTCCTCTGTTACTCTCAGTAGAGTACCATGATATTAGAGCTTGCAGCAACCTCAAACTCTTGGGCTTAAGTGATTCTCTTGCCTCAGCCTCCCAAGTAGCTGGGATTACAGGCACCCGCCACAATGCCCAGCTATTTTTATAAATGGGGTCTCGCTCTGTCTTAGGCTAGTCTTGTATTCCTGAGCTCAGGTGATCCTCCTGCCTTGGCCTGCCAGAGTGCTGGAATTATAGGCGTGAGCCACCATGCCCAGCCTTCTCTTTGTTTCTAAGTCCTCAGTTTTCCCCCGCCTGAAAACTTTGAGGTCTGTTTCACTACTGCTGGCAATTACTTTTTTATTTCCCTCCATGAAGGAATATTTTTTCCAATATTAAAACTTAACTGTAAGAAAAAATAGCTACTCTTCTGTTTGTAAAGTTTAAGGTCAATTAAGCAAGTTAAGATAGCACTTACCAGAAAACTACAATTAGGCTTAATAACCATCTAGTAGGAGCAAAAAAGTAAGGTAGGAAAATCTGTCCATGAAATAGGAAATAACAAAACTTCCTTAGGTTATTGAGGCTCTCTGTCCATTCACTTTGTTATCACGCTGGACTGATTAAAACTTTGCAGGCTGCCTAAGATTTTCCATGCCTTAATGTGCACCCATTCTTTCCCTCACTCATGCATGGTTACCACATTCTTATCCATCTCTGTGCTTTTGTTTGAAGCTAGTTGAAGTTCAAAACAAACTAGTGGCAAGTCAGATACCTCTTGAAAATACTATGGATTCTTACTTACCTGTTACCAATAAGAAAAAAATCTCACTGGGGCAGCACCCGTGGCTCAGTGGGTAGGGCGCTGGCCCCATATACCGAAGGTGGCGGGTTCAAACCCAACCCTGGCCAAACTGCAACAAAAAAATAGCCGCGCGTTGCGGCGGGCACCTGTAGTCCCAGCTACTTGGGAGGCTGAGGCAGGAGAATCGCCTGAGCTCAGGAGTTGGAGGATGCTGTGGGCTGTGTGACGCTGCGGCACTCTACTGAGGGCGATAAAATGAGACTCTGTTTCTACAAAAAAAAAAAAAAAGAAAGAAAGAAAAACTCTCATTGATGACAACCCAAGCAAAGAATTGCGCAGCATACTTCCTCACCCACTGACTAGGGGGAGCAGATGCGGCCCTTCAGGAGGGTCTGCAGATGAAGACCATAACTGCAGGTGCTAGTGGTAAAGAATTTGTCATTTGTATAATATGCTCTATTTACATCGGCATGGAAATCTCAAAATCACTTTGATCCCTTTAGCTACTCTTTGAAGTACATATAGTTGCTACATCCTCCCCCCTTTTACTGATGGGCATACTGAAGTTCCCAGGGATGGAGTGACTTACTCACCTTTGCACTGTAAATAGGTAGGCAATGAAGGCAGGCTTGGAACTGGGTTCAATTTGCTTTCAATATACCATACCACTTTTATATTCCCTGAAGAAATTTAAAGAGTTGAAGTGCTCATGCCTGTGGCGCTGAGATACTCTAAAAGTCATTGGCACACGGTGAGCAGTCTCCAGCAGCAGATCCAACTTCATGGATACATGGGCAAGTAATTTTCTGTTAAACATCATCATTGTTAGCTTTCAACACTTACAATGCATGTCTCCTTAGCCCAGAAAAGCTGATGGAGAAGCTGTGCAGTTAGTTCTGATCCAAAAACCACAGCTCCAGGAGATTTGGTGTTTCTAAGGTTCAGTAAAGCAGACAAATAGTTGGCAATGGAGTGGCACTAAATCACTGACCCTTTTGAGGTTTTCCAACTGCCACAGGTTGCTCTGTTCAAACTGTCATCTGGCGGGCAGCTGCAGCTGTCAAGCAATTACCCGTGGCCACTTAGTAACAGTGTTAGGAAAGTTAAGTTGGGATTGTTCCCAACTCCTAATTTACCTCTCAATAAAGATCAAAAGTGTAACTGGCTTGGCTGTAGTCTCTATGTGCTTTTGAAAGACACAGCTGGGGCAGGTGAATGTGAAGGAAGCCATCTGACCAAGAACTTGGATTAACTCAGAAATAGCCCCAAGAGCTGCTTTTAGGGGCAAAGGAGCGAACAGTTCTAAGAGGGTGCAGTAGGACATATTGTCCTTATCCTGAGAGGTGCTTCTCTGTCCTAGATGTTCAGAATGAGCTGCTGTGGTGTCTGCCCACTTTGAGAGTAATTTCTCCGCCCTCCTTTAATAGTGTATCTTAAATCTTACATCATCAATGTAGAATCTGTTTAGTAATGCCAGGAATTTCTTTCTTCTACATGTGGCTGTTTAGGACACATTCATAAAAAGAAGACCAACTTTATCTTAATTTTTAATCTTGTAAGGTGCTTATTTGTTTTAAAATGCTTTCTAATTCAGAGAACTTTATAAAATATAATATCTATTAAAAAGGAGAAAAAAGTGGAAGGAGAAAGCCTATGCTTTCACCACCCTGACTATGCCAATGCTACCACTCTGACTTTTACTTTTCCTCTGTTATATTTATTTCAGGGAATTTTTAAAAAGAAGTTTTCTATTAAAGATGCTGACTATTTCACATTACCAGGCTTCAGCACAATGATGATGAAGTGGCTGGGTTCTGTAGGGTGACTGAGTTAAACGTGAGTGAACACCAGAAAGATCCAGAAACCCTCAGCTGACAGGTGTTTAGCTTCTCTGCACCCTATAGTACTGTACATTCTCCTACCTCCTGTGGCTCTATTCCAAGAATTCTTGACATTGAAAATTAGCTCAGGTCCTTATAATTTAGGCAAGACTTAATTTAAACAAATGGTTCAGTAACCATCTGGGAAAGGCCTGGCAGAGAGTTAGCAAATACTCTAAAGTATTTAGTCTGTTTGACTCTGCATTTTCCTAATATTTTGCTTTATGTGTCTCTTTCTAATTAGCTGCTATTATTGGGCCTTCATCTTTTTCCTGCCCATTTTCACCTGTTCAGCTTGAATTTCTGTACTCTTCCTTGTCTTTACAGTGTCTCCCTTCTTTTGATCTATTTCTTTTTGCCCTTTCTGGTTAGCTTTTAGTGTAGTGTATGGTGCACCTTCATAGGCTTGCCTAAAGAAGGTTCTGGTGAGGGGTTGCTTGCTTCTTTTTGTCCATCCTGGGCAGCAGAATCTTCCTTTGTTTTTTTAAATACCAATTTCATAAGACCAGCAGTAAGTAGAGGAAGTATAAAAGTGATGGTTTAGAATGAGAAACAAAATCACAACCAGTAATAAGTTTTAAAAAGCTGACAAATATTACAAACATCACAAAATCCAGAGACATGGCATTATATATAGTTTATAATTATTAAACTATTAAACTAAATACATTACTCTGTATACAGTAACTGACTGGCCAGCCAAGCATTCCTTTTTTCCTACATTTGGCTGCATTTTATATGATCATGACTTTGATAATGCCAAATAAAAACAACTTGGTATTCTTTTTTTTTTTTTGAGACAGAGTCTCACTTTGTCATCCTTGGTAGAGTGCTGTGGTCTCACAGCTCACAGCAACCTCCAACTCCTGGGCTTAAGTGATTCTCTTGCTTCAGCCTCCTGAGAAGCTGGGACTACAGGCACCTGCCACAACACCCAGCTTTTTTTTGTTGTTGTTGCAGTTATCATTGCTGTTTTAGCTGGCTGGGGCCAGGTTCGAACCTGCCACCCTTGGTATATGGGGCCAACGCCCTACCCATTGAGCCACAGGCTCCACCCCGAAATTTGATATCATGTTAATTTTTAGAATTGATATCAAATTTAGGAAAATCTCTATTAAGTTGTTTTTCCCAAATGTAAACTTTAAGATTTTAGGGAGTGACTAACTTTAAGTGCTATAAACTAAAGATGCTTATGAATATTTGTCCTACATGTCACTATTGTGATGACCCATCATAAACTTAAAAACATTTATTTTCTGACAAGATAGAACTGCTTGAACCCACCATAAATGAGAACTAAAGCCTCTACATATTACATTTCAGATGATTGCACATAAGTTTCTTTCTTTCTTTCTTTCTTTCTTTCTTTTTTTTTTTTGAGGCAGTCTCACTTTGTCACCTTCTGTAGAGTGCTGTAGTATCATAGCTCACAGCAACCTTAAACTCTTGGGCTCAAGTGATTCTCTTACCTCAGCCTCCCTGGTACCTGGGACTACAGGTGCCTGCCACAATGCCTGGCTATTTTTGTTATTGTTGTTATTGTTTGTTTAACAGGCCCAGGTTGGATTCAAACCCACCAGCCCTGGTCTACATGGCTTGCGCCCTAACTACTGAGCTATGGACACCGAGCCTGTACACAAGTTTCATGCAGACTTTATACATTTCAAATCTTATTTCTCCTTCATTACATGCATACTGGTTTGGGGCACATTTGGGTCACAACACCAGGTGAAGCACAGTGCAGCATAAGTGTATTTGTAAAAGCCCTTCCCACACCAGAGAAAGCACTAGAAGGGGCTTTAGTGAGACCACTCTGCGGGCCTACTCTGTGTGCGTAGTGTTTAGGGGGTCATAGTTACTAGTGGCTGCTCCATAGTGAGGAATCTGTAAGGGTGGGGAACTGTGGGCCTTGGGGACTGGGCCAGTGGCTGCTATCTTTGGGCTGGCCTGCAAGTGTAGCCTGAACAAGACTTGCATGAATATTTTCAATGACCCAAGCTATGGTGAGAACATAGGCAAGGAAGAGTCATTTTAGGATCATAGGGTCGTGTTTGGCCCTGTATAGGAGGTAGCCAGGAATGGCTGGTATGACCTAAGCTGGAGGATTGCTATATTCCTGAGGCCTGAGGGAGGAAAGGAAGGAATTCATAGCCCTTCTAAGAGAGTACTCTGCCCTATGAAAGATACTATTGGAGGATTTCCAGGGTTGGTCAGGTTCCTAAGAACCCTCATGATAAACACACATATACACACACGCATGCACACACACACATGTGCTAAAAACATGCTAAATCCATAGAGTGCTAATGTTGGGTCACCTTTCACCATTCCAGTGCCAGAACTGTCTAGCTTCCTTACTCGTCCTCCCACCCTGGGGTGCCTTGCAGAAAAGCCAGATCCTAAGAAAGCAAGAAAGAAAAGGGAGACAGACTCTGAGGATAGAAGAGGGAGAAGCTAGCAGACTCCCTTTCTGGACTAATGCTCCCTCCAAGGCTAAGACTCAAGATCAAAGAGGGGACGATGCCTCAATTTATTTATTTATTTATTTTTATTTTTGTTTTGTTTTGTTTTGTTTTGTAGAGACAGAGTCTCACTTTATCTCCCTCTGTAGAGTGCTGTGGCGTCACACAGCTCACAGCAACCTTCAACTCCTGGGCTTAGGTGATTCTCCTGCCTCAGCCTCCTGAGTAGCTGGGACTACAGGCGCCCGCCATAATACCTGGCTATTTTTCTGTTTTGCAGTTTGGCCGAGGCCGGGTTTGAACCTGCCACCCTTGGCATATGGCGCTGGTGCCCTACTCGATGAGCCATAGGCACTGCCCCGATGCCTCAATTTCAAGGCAACATTGAAATGTTGACTATTACTTAGATTTCCTTTGAATTACCAAACTGAAACTGTTTTGTTATTAGAAGTGATTATTTTAGGGCTTTTTATTACCTAAATGTGAGCAAAAAAATTATCAGAGAAAGGAGATTTAAAGCGAAAGATGACAAAATATTTTGAGATAACTGATGAGTATCATGAATAATAATAATAAAAGCAAAGTGAGGTGGTGGAAATAGAGGGGGTGGGAGTGATTTTCTTGGGTAGTGTGGTCAGAGAAGATTCTGGGGAAATAATATTTGAGCAGAGACCTGAATGAGTGGGCAGGTGTTACCAAGGTGTGGGGGTAAGGTGGGAGTATGAGGGTTCTAGGGGGAGGAAACAACTCCTTGAAAGATCTTAGCCTAAAAAATGAGAGGATAAATAAAGTAGGGATCAGCGAGGAATGCTAGGCGTTGAGGAGCAAGCAGCACCCTGGGTCATGCCAATAGAGCCTTGAGGGCCACAGCGAAGTCCTTAGATTTTAATCTAAGCCATCCAAAGGTTTAAGGGACCACACCTATGGTGCATTTTACAAGGATACATGACAAATCTACTGAGTGTAGAGTATAAATGTCTGAACACAATAATCAAGAATGTGCCGTGAAGGCTATGTTAACCAGTTTGCTGTATTTCAAATTGTATATTAAACCAGTACATTGTACCCCATAAATGCCTTATTGTACACAGCTACGATTTAATAAAACAAGAAAGAAGGAAAGGAAAGGACGAAAGGAAAGGACAGGAAAGGACAGGACAGGAAAGGAAAGGAAAAAGTAAATGAAAAAGGAAAGGAAAGGAAAGAAAGGTTTAAGGGACATTTCTGTAAAGTCCAGTTGGGCTGCTATACAGAGGACAGACTCTAGGAGGCAACCGAGGCAGCACGCGCCTGGCCTGAGGACCTGAAACCCCCGCTGTGTTGTCAGTGGCCTCTTGGTCACACCTTTAGTACTTTACCTGCGTCTAGCGCCATCAGAAGTCTTGCACTTCATCATGTCAGGGATCAGATTGATAGACAGACCACAGTTCCCTTATCTGCTCACACACACACACAAACTGCGCCTGAGTGTGTCTGTGTGACAAAATTTGTGGAATCAGACATTGGGTCCTGAGTGACTCTGGGCAAGTGCCTGGACCTCAGTTTCCCAGCGCAGAATGGATAGATCGTTGCCATCAAATTTGGTGAGGAACAAATGAGACAGTGTACATCGTCAGCGAGGATTTATTGCAGTGATCGGATCCCAAATGCAACTGTGTCAGTGGTGAAAACAGCCACTAGTTCTGTCCTTTGGAGGTAAAGTTACAAAAGTGAAACATCTTTTGAAATAGTGTACCTACTTCTAGGAAATCTCCAGGAAATCGATTTAATCTGATTCTCTTATTTAGAGGTTTTCAAAGTAGGGGCTCCAATTGTGACAATCCAGGAATGTGCTAGAGCTGCAGATTCTGGGTTCCCTCCCTTTAGTTTCACATCAGAAACTCTGGGGTGGGAGTGGGGATCGGGCTGCCTCTGAGAATCACCCAGATAGATCCAGGCAGAAGTGGCCCCGGGATTCCACTGGACCTGGAAGTTTGTTCCAGCCGCTCGGCAAGCGGCTCCTGGGAACAATTTTTTATCTTGGGGAATGACGTGCAGTCCTTTTGGGAACTGTGGATATAGAAGACTTGGTTTCTCGACTCTGCGTCTGGGTCCCCAAAGCCACATCGGGTGGGGTCCAGCCTGCAGGCTCCCCTAGCCTCCCACTCTCCCGACCACAGTGACACCTGCCATGGATTAGACCTTGGCGACCCTGTTCTTGCTGGGACAGGGAGGGCAGCCTCTTGTCCCAGCTAGTGACCTGGGAGCTGCCCATCAGGACGCTGCAGGAATAGGGGACTGGAGCCCCGCTGCTTCAGGCTCGTGAGGTCCTGTAGGGGGACTGGATGTCTTTTAGGAAGTCAATGGACCCGTGTCCCCCAGAACGGGCTGGGAGATTCCGTGGGAGCCACATGAGCCCCACAGAAAGGGAAGGATGCGACCCTATCGTCCTGTCCTTACATCCACTGGATACTCCCTGACACTCCTGCCGTCCCTCCCACCAGGTTTGTGTTGGCCTCTGCGCCCGGCTCCCATAACCGTTACTCTGCGGGAGATACTAGTCTAGCGACAGAGGGAAATTTCCCAGGGAGCAGCTGCCGGGAGGCAATAGGAAGGAAGGAGGGAAGGAAGGGAGAGAAGGAAAGGAGAGAGGGAGGGGGAGAGGGAGGAGGAGAGGGAGAGAACCTCCTGGAAGGAAAGTAAGAAAGCGGTGGGCGGGAGGGCAGTGAATCGGTGGACTCCAGTCTTAAGCAGCGCTTCCCTCACCACTATGCGCACCCACAACCCTCAGCGCATTGTGGTGGGGGCAGGATTTTATTTCCAGCCCTCTCGCTTTGCCTCTGGGCATTTTGGGGATTCTGAGAAATGTAATAACTTATTAACCTCGTGTTTATATTTTAACTTTTTCCTCCTTGATTGTCAGCTCAGTGAGATGAGGGACTTTGTGTTTTAATTTGTTATATGCCAGTGCCTGTCTGGCACATGGTAGCTGCTGGAGACCTATTTGATCAATGATTAAGTATAAAGCACACTCATTTGGAGATCATTAAAAGGTCTTCACCGCAGTGACTCACTTATTCCTTACAACAAGCCTAGGAGGTCTGGTTGTCAAATAAAGAAAGCAAGACACCTCATAAATAATGTGCATGATGTCGCTCTCCCATCAGGCGTCTTGCTCCTGCTCCCACAGCTAATCAGAGCACCACATTGCCACTTGTGAATGAATTAATGAGCTAAGGAATTAATGAGTGAGTGAATGAATGATTGTGTGCTGGTTCAGTGAGTTCTCTGAGAAAAGATACAGGCTTTTAGGTTGGAAAACGTCTTAGTAATGAGGAGGATCTTTTCTGATTGTTTGCAAAGATCTAGAGACCCTGGGGTCCCCTGGCTAAGTTAACTAGGGCTCCAGAGCCTCAGACACAGTAACCAGACTCTAGCAGCTCTTTACCACGCATGGGGCAGTAGTTGTTTTCAAATTTGTCCATATGTTAGAGTAACCTGGAAGAGATATTTGGAAAAACCCAATGGCTCAGGCCACCTTCCATACTACCTAGATTAAAAACTGAACATTGGTTCAAACTTCTGAAAGTTTCCCAGGTGGTTCCAATGTATAATCAAAGCTCAGGACTTTGGGGGTCTTTGGAAAAACAGGAACCACATCTTTCCTAAAGTGTGGCCATGATCGTCTGACTCTGAATCATCTGGTTTGCTTGTTTACAATGCAGATTTCTTGGTCCCATTCAGATTTAGCAAATCAAAATTTCCTGGAATGGCAGCCCCCATAGCTCAGTGGGTGGGGCACCAAACACATGCACCCACACTGACGGTTCAAATCCAGGCTGAGCCAGATGAACAACAATGAGAACTGCAACAGCAAAAAATCTGGGCATTGTGGTGGGTGCCTGTAGTCCCAGCTACTTGGGAGGCTGAGGCAGAAGAATCACTTAAGCCCAAGAGTTTGAGGTTGCTGTGAGCTGTGACTTCACAGAACTCTACTGAGGGTGACATAGTGAGACTCCGTCTCAAAAAAAAAAAAAAATTTCCTGGAATGGGCCACAGGATATGCTCAAATAAACAAATGGAACAAAACAGAAGTTCTGAGTTATTTTTTATGCCCACTAAAGTCTGAGAACTGCCAGGAGAGTAGTTTTCAAAGTGTGGTGTTGAATCACCAGCAGCAGTAGCAAGAGTACCTGGAATTGTCAGAAATATAAATGCTTCAGCCCCACCAAGGAAACCAGCACCAGAGACTCGGAGTGGGGTTCTGCAGTCTGTGTTAAACAAGAGCTGCAGGTGATCTTGAGGTCAAAGTTGGAAAACCAGCAATGGGCTGCTGTAATCACACATCCCTGGTTTTAATCCTAGCCTAGTCACTCTCTAGCCTTGTGACTGCAGGCAGGTTATTTAACTTCTCCAGTTCTGTGTTAGTTGGAGGGTGTGTTCCCTGGTTAACAAAACTCACATGTTGAAGTCTTAACCATTAGTACCATAAAATGTGACCTTTTTGGAGGTAGCATCATTGCAAATGTAATTAGTTATATGATGAGGTCATACCAGAATAGTCTAAGTTCCTATGGCTAAGAGAAATCTGGAGACAGGCACACCAACTAGAGTAATGCCACATGAAGATGGCAGTGAGGTGACTACAAGCCAGGCAACTGTCAGAAGCCAGGAGAGAGGTCTGTGACGGGTCCTTCCCTCATACTGCAGAGGGAGCACAGCCCAGCCCTGCTCTTCCATCTCAAACTTCCAGCCTCCAGAACTGACAGACAATACATTTCTGCTGTGTAAGCCACCCAGGTTGTGGCATTCCAGTTGGCCAGTCCCAGCAAACTATTAACAAGGCAGGGCCCTGGCTTTTGGGAGGATTATGATACTATATCTGAAAGCACATAGCACATTGCTTGCTACTAGAGATTTCTCAGTAAATGTTAGATTTTATTACTACTAAAAAGAAGAAGCGATTCTGTACCCTGCCTTCTTAAACAAGGATTAAACCTGAGAAGTAGGAAAAGGACCAAAGCAGGACATTTTGCCCAGTGGACTAAAATGGGGATGGGCAACAGTGGTGGCACATACCAGGCCTGCTTGGCCCTGGCTGGAGGCTAAAGAGCAGTGGACAGATGGTCATCATTTCTGGTCACCCCCAATCTGGACAAGGATCAAGTGAGGGATCCAGAGGCAATGGTGTGTTCAACTCTGAGGTAGATTTTCCTCGTCTCTAAGGCCCTGTATGGAGGCCTCAGTTGCTTCTACGAACTGTCACAGTTTTTCCAGCCACAAACATTCCTGTCACAGGGACCAGAGTCCACTACCAACCCCCAATCTACTCAGACCCTACAAAATTGCTCTCTCTGTGTGTAAGGTTCATTAAATCACATGAAAAGGAAATAAATAAAGCAGAATAAAAGATCCCTTTCTTCAAGCCTCCCGGCATAACTGCCACCATAGAGCAGAAGCCCCAACCTTTGCAAGCAAGTGATTCCTTTCAGTTCACTAAAGGGAGGAGGTCAACTGTAGGATAGTTTGTTTATTTATTTATTTATGGAGACAGAGTCTTTTGTCATAGCAGTTGCTCAGTGCCAAATGGAGTCATCCCATCAGGCTGGGCTGATGTCTGCTGCTACCCTAGGACTTGCAAATTGCTGGAGTTCACTGGACTCTAATCATAACATAAGGTCAGAAGTGTGACCCTCAGGCCAGCTGTTAGCTGACCTCAGTCATTATAGTGAGAGGCCTCCCGGTCCCACAGGAAGTTGGCTCTCCACCCAGCATCAGAGTTTAGATTAAAACTTCCTACCTCACCCAATTCTCAGATACCTTCCTTGTTCCTCAGTAAAGGAAATAAGGGGCATTAGTCTTGGAGTAGCAAGACTCTGCTGTGTGACCTTGTGCAATTAGGTAACCTCTATAAAATTCAGGGTTTGGTTTTTCTTCTTCAAAATGAACTTAAATAACACCTTTCTTGGCTTTCCTCACAAAGTTCTGAAAGTCCAAGGAGATTATGTTCAAGAAGTGGTTTGAAAACAGTAGAGAGTGATATAGTAGAAGCACAATATGGTAGGAAATTGATTACGGTGTTGTCAGTGTATCCTGTAGGTTTGTTGACCTTGGATGATCACTTTGATGAAGTTCAACAAGAAAAGTAGTAAAATGAACTAACATTCACTGGAAAGGGACTTATAACCTTATCTCAAAAATCAAATGAGAGGGGAGGAGCCAAGATGGCGATCTGTAGACAGCTTTCCGCAGAGGTTCCTGTCCAAAAGGAGCGTTAAAGGACAGAAACTCAGCAAGAAAGCTGATGGTTTGGATCTGAGCCAAAAGAAAAGATCGAAGAGCGCACATCAACCCTGCTGGGGAGACCTGAGACCCCGAGGACACAAACAAAAAGGTACAGAGTACATCACCAAGCGGACGGGAATCCCCTCTCCCATGAAGGAGGTTCGCAGTATACAC
>CAUYRH010002756.1:0-25385 GCA_963574655.1 Perodicticus potto
TGATGCCACAGCACTCTATCCAGGGTGACAGCTTGAGGCTCTGTCTCAAAAAAAAAAATACTAGAAGAGAGTGCAGGGAAAACACTTGAAGATATCAGCCTGGGATAATATTTTATGAGGAGGACCCCCTCTCCCCCAGGGAATTGAAGCAACTCCAAAAATACATTACTGGGTTCTGATCAAATGAAAAAACTTTTGCACAGCCAAGAGCACAGCAAGTAAAGCAAAACAGACAACCTTCAGAATGGGAGAAGATTTTTGCAGGTTATGCTTTGGACAAAGGTCTGATAACTAGAATCTACAGAAACTCGAACTAATCAATAAGAAAAGAATAGATAACCCCATTTCTATGTGGGCAAGAGACTTGAATAGAAACTTCTCTGATGAAGACAGGCGCATGGCCTACAAACACATGAAAAAATGCTCATCATCCTTAATCATCAGAGAAATACAAATCAAAACCACTTTGAGGGCGGCGCCTGTGGCTCACTGACTAGGGCACCAGCCCCACATACCGAAGGTGGTGGGTTCAAACCCGGCCTCGGCTGAACTGCAAAACAGAAAAATAGCCGGGCGTTGTGGCAGGCGCCTGTAGTCCCAGCTACTCGGGAGGCTGAGGCAAGAGAATCGCCTAAGCCCAGGAATTGGAGGTTGCTGTGAGCTGTGTGATGCCACGGCACTCTACCGAGGGTGATAAAGTGAGACTCTGTCTCTACAAAAAAAAAAAAAAACCCCAAACTACAGATGTTGGTGTGGATGCTTCTACACTGCTGGTGGGAATGCAAGCTAATACGACCTTTTGGGAAAGAAGTTTGGAGAACACTCAAGGAACTAAAAGTAGACCTACTGTTTGATCCTGCAATTCCTCTACTAGGTATATACCCAGATGATCAAAAATCATTTTACAACAAAGACATCTGCCCCAGAATGTTTACCGCAGCCCAATTCATAATAGCAAAGACATGGAAACAGCCCAAGTGCCCATTGACCCATGAATGGATTAACAAATCACAGTATATGTACACCATGGAATACTATGCAGCCATAAAAAAGATGGAGACTTCACATCTTTTACGTTTACCTGGGTAGAGCTGGAACATACTCTGCTTAGTAAAATATCTGAAGAATGGAAAAAAAAGTATCCAATGTACTCAATACTACTATGAAATCAACATATAACCACCTATACACTCATATAAATGGCAAAACATAATTATAGTCCAGAAAGTAGAAGGGAAGAGGAGAGAGGGGGGAAGGAAGGGGGGATATGGGAGGAGGGAGGGTATTTGAGGGGAACCTCACCTAATGTGCATGATGCAATGGTACATTTCAAAACTATTAAGAAATGAGTATAATTGAGATGGATGTGCTTAGTTCAACACAAGCATTTCACATTGTATATCAAAGTAGTACCCTGAACCCCATAAATGCATCAATGTACAAAGTTATGATTTAATAAAAAATAATTAAAAAAAAAAAAGAAAAAAGAAACAGCCACTGACCACACCACAGCCAGGGCAATGTATCCAAGAAATCATCTCTCACACTTGCATGTGCACTCAAAACACATATCACTAGGAAGACTGTTGAAATGACCAATGTGTACTTTCATTTTGGTCAGCATAAATTTACTCCCCCCCCATTTTCAAAAGTATTATACATACATGGACTATTCAGAGACAAACCCTTGAAGAGGTTCATCTACTATGAAGTCGGCTTTGTTGCAAAGTTTTCCACACCAGAGCGGCAAAACTTTCTGCAGTATTCTCCAAAATGCTTCATTTGGTTTGAGAGTCCCACAGTTTCCCTAATCACCATCCCTTCCCTGCCTTCAAGACTCTATTCCCTGCCTGACTCGATCTCCTGACAAGCCAGGCCTAGTGGTGAAAGGCAGTGCAACACCGAGCTAGGTCAGGACCAACTGGCAATATTGGTTGGTAGGTGTCTGGTGGCCCACTGCCTTGGGATTGGGATTTCCTCCCTCTTTCTCAGGGAGGCAAGATGGTCTACCCTACCTAAACGTACCCACAGGGCAGAAAAGAGGCTCCCCTTTCCCACCGAGCCAGGCAGGTTGGAGGGGCCTTGCCTGGCACATGGCTAAGGGCCCTGATCTGGAGTTCCACAAAAGGGGCTTTGAGAGGATAGGGCCAAGAGGGGATGAAAATGGCTGGAAGTAAACAGGGGCGATAGCTAGGGGCAGTGGCTCACACCTGTAATTCCAGCACTCTGGGAGGCTGAGACAGTTAGATTGTTTGAGCTCAGGAGCAAGAGCCACCCTGTCTCTAAAAATAGCCAGGTGTTGTGGCAAGTGCTTGTAATCCCAGCTTCTTGGGAGGTTTGAGGCTAGGGAATTACTTGAGGCAGGAGTTTGAGGGTGTTGTGAGCTCTGATGCCATGGCACTCTAGCCAGGGTGCCAGAGTGTGACTTTGTCTCAGAAAAAAAATCTTAAAAAATAAAAAAATAAATAAATAGGGGTAAATGGTTGTACAATCTTGCCCCTATAATAAAAACAACACTGGATTGTACTTTTTGTGTGTGTGGAACAGAGCCTCAAGCTGTCACCCTAGGTAGAGTGCTGTTGCATCACAGCTCACAGCAACCTCAGCAACCTCCAACCTCCAATCGCTCAAGCGAGTCTCCTGCTTCCGCCTCCCAAGCAGCGGGGATTACAGGCGCCCGCCACAACGCCCGGCTATTTTTTCTGGTTGTGTCATTGCTGTTTGGCGGGCGGGCTGGATTCAAACCCGCCAGCTCAGGTGTATGTGGCTGGCGCCTTAGCCGCTTGAGCCACAGGCACCAAACCTGGATTGTGCTTTTTAAAGGGTAAATTTTATGGTATGTTAATAATATCTCAAAAACAAAAGAGATCTGTTTACTACAGCATACTACAAAGTTTAAAGTGAGAAACCTCCTAAAAATTCAACAACAGGGAATGCGGTAAGATCTTGGGCGGCCACTGGTCTGCAAGGAGAATGCTAATGGTGCGGGCTTGCAAAGCGAAATACAAGATGGCCTTTGCAACAAATAGACAAGGAGGATGGCTGGAGTGAAGCAGAAAAATGCAGACAGTTCAATTAGGAATATCTGCTTAGTGTAAAAAAAACTGACAAGTTTTCTGTTAACACTTCAGAAACACAATAAGGGATGGGGCTTTTACAATACTAACGCCCACCCTGAACTGGGGTTTTTAACCCTATTCTGCAAATGAGGAAACTGACGCTTAAGGGGCTAAAAATCCTGCCCCCCCCAAAATAACACAGCAGTGAAAAACAAAACACAGCAGTGGAACAGGAGAAATTCTACCACCACTCCTCCCCGTCGGACCCCTGGCCTAGTTACCCTCAGGACACCACCTCAAATTTACTTCCATTGTTATTTAAAACCAGAGTTTGGGGATTTGTTTGGGGTTTTGTTTCCACCAGGAAGTTGTTCCCTTCAGTTTTTTCCCCTCCTAGCGCTGCAGTTCGATTCACGAGATCAAGACAGCACCGAGAGGAGGGGTGTGTCACAGGGGAGACCAGGGTAGGAGGACAGCCAGCTTCCTCGCTGACACACACCTTGGTGCGGAGCTGAACGCACACGGACAAGGCCCAGTCCAAACCCAGGCGCTGCCACTCACCGGTTGCTGCGTTACCCCGGGCAAGCGCCACGCGCACTGCGCCCGTCCGCGCGGGACAAGCGCGCCACGCCAGCCAAGCAGTCAGCAGAGCCCAGCACTTGGTAAGCACGCAAGACTAGTCGGCTCTTGCGTTGACCTGTCTGAAAAGGCCAACCACAGCCTGGATTTTTACCGGGGAAGCTGCCCAAGGGCTACCAGTGCAGCCCCTGCCGGACCGGGGCAGAGCCTTCAGCCTTCAAGGCTTAGAAAAACGCTCCTTCCAGTCAGATCCTGAGGAGCCATACGCACTACCCTCCCTCTGACTGTAAGGTGCAGCTCCGACTGCGCAGAACCAGACAAACCCACGCACCCCGGAACGCAGCGCGGCCGCACGGGCGGAGCACCTGCCCAGCCCCGCCAAGCCAGGCCCAGCGGCGCTCCACGTGCTCGCGCCTCCCCGCCCCTTCCCCGGCCTTCCTTAGCCCCGACGCCCCGTGCTCACCCCAAGCTCCACGGCGCCGGCAGCTGCACCCTCTGACCGACGTCAACCAGCACCACTGCCAGCAATGGCCTCCCTGATCAGAGCGTGCTCTCCGGCTGCCCCTCGAGCTCCGCGCCGCAGAAGTAAAAGCGAAGCGTGGAAGGACCTAGAAAGATCAAGGTGTAGCGTCAGCCAGTTGGGTTGGGTCTGCTTTTGTGGTATTGTAGCCGATAGGGCTAAGGAGGGTCCCCTTCCTTCTCATTGGACGCAGCTTCTGTCTGTCAACGTCAATGGGGGCGATCTTACGGAGGGGGCGGGGCGTATGCCTTCAGCTCCGCCCAGGCCTGGGGAGTCTAGGCCCCGTGTGCTTGGAGGCGGGGTCGGCACGCTCGGGGGCGGGCCGGGCGCGGCGTGGGACGCGGAAGAGTTTGCAGGCGAGCTCAACCAAAGCAGTGGATTCCTCTTTCTCTTTGCGCAGCACGTAACTGATTGACCCTAAGCAGCCCTTTTGCCACTGTTGCAGAAAGGCCAAAAACAGGACGCGGCGCGGTGTCTCAGGGCTGCAATCCTAGCACTCTGGGAAGTCGAGGCGGGTGGATTGCTTGAACTCAGAAGTTCAAGACCAGCCTGAGAGAGCGAGACCCCCTCTCTAAAACTAGCCAGGGCTTTGTGGTGGGCGCCCGTAGTCCCAACCACTCGGGAGGTTGAGGCAGGAGGGTCGTTTGAACCCAAGAATTTGAGATCGCTGTGAGCTATGACGCTACTGCAGTCTACTGAGGGTCACAAAGGGAGACTGTCTCAAAAAAAGAAAAAAGAAAGAAAGAAAGGTCAAGGGGACTGAGATGAGGGAAGAGGAAAAAGTAGTAACTGGTAAACAGGTGGTGGCGTCTTGGGCAGCGACCTCAGGTCTTGGCAGATCCAAGCTACAGAGAGGCTGCAATGGGCAGCCTCAGTTCTAAGTCTATTTTCCCGCTAGCTGTGTAGCCCAGGTTCCCTGCTGGGCCTTGATTCCTGCTGCTGAAACCAGGAAATTGATGTAACATTGTGAGGTCCGCAGAGTTTGTGTGTTAGAACCAGTGCCTGTTCTAAGTATCACCTGACGCCCTTGAGCTCTTCTGAAAGGAGAATGGAAGCCTTCTGTGATGGACTCTTGGCCAGAAGGGACAGTTTTATGAGGAAGGCCGGGTCTGCCGGTGGCTCACCCCAGCAGCCGGCTTGTGGGGTTTATCAGTTGTACCCCTGGGTGATGTTATTTCAGCTGATAATCAAGCATGGTAGGATTCCTGCTCTCAAGGAGTTTACAAACAAGTAAGTGTGGGATGTAGAATGGGGCTAGGTGATAAGGGAAATGAGAGAAATGGATACAGTCAGAATAAAGGACATGTTTGTGACGCTTGAGCGACCTTGAAGTGTGAACTAAAAATCTTGGCTGGGCATGGCGGTTCACGCCTATAATCCTAGTACTCTGGGAGGCCGTAAACTGGTGGATCCCTAGAGCTCAGGAGTTCTAGACCAGCCTGAGTAAGAGGAAGACCCCATCTATACGAAAAATAGAAAAACTAGCTGGGGGTTGCCTCAGGTGCCTGTAGTCCCAGTCGTTGAGGAAACTGAGGCAAGAGGATCACTTCAGCCCAAGAATTTGAGGTTGCTATGAGCTATTGTTGCAGGAAGACCAAGCCCCGAGGAGAGAAAGAGCACCCAAACACCATGTTTATAAGAGGAAGGACTTTATTTAAGTGGGTGGGGCTTAAGGCATAGAAGAATTCAAATGGCCACACTCCCCTTGTGGCTAGGTTTTTTCCTGTTTACCTCTAGTCAAAAAGTTCCATCCCACAGGTACTTTTCTCATTGGTCATTTTGAATCAAGCAGAAGATGCTGTTCCAGCCCCCACAAAACTATAGGATTTCACAGATGTGGAAATTTCCAGGTCCCAGGAAGTTAAGTCTACAAATTCCTAAGAGCTGAGTCACCATGGAGAGGACACTGCAGGTGTATCCTTGGGGTCTCCTTGAGAAGACCTCTGTCCTCTTAGAATTCGCCCTTCCTAGGTATCCTCTCTGACTCTGACACCTGGGCACTCAACCCCAGGGGACAGAATGAGACTCAGTCTCAAAATAAATAAATAAACAAACAAACAAAATCTTAAGTCTCCCCTCCCCCTGCACCCCCCCAGCAGCTGACTGACTGGACCTTCTCTTGGCCAACAGGAGATCCTAAAACTAAATTGCTAGCCATGAGAAAAGAGGTCGAACATGGCTCATCATGCCCACTCTTTTCTTGGAGACATTATTTGTAGTTCATTAACAGGTCTAAGGCTGTGCAGGACAAACATGCATGGCCTTAGTTTATACAACAAATGTATGGCCATAAGTTTATCTCTGATTAACAGACCCTTATCTTAACTCAAGCATTCCTTTTCCATGACTCCTAGTCTGTTAGACAAAGCCAACTCTTTCAGCCAATTGTCAATAAAACAATATTTATGGGGCGGTGCCTGTGGCTCATCGAGTAGGGCGCTGGTTCCATATACGGAAGGTGGCGGGTTCAAACCGGCCTTGGCTGAACTGCAAAACAAAAAAATAGCCAGGTGTTATGGTGGGCACGTGTAGTCCCAGCTACTTGGGAGGCTGAGGCAAGAGAATCCCCTAAGCCCAGGAGTTGGAGGTTGCTGTGAGCTGTGTGACGCCGGTACTCTACCAAGGGTAATAAAGTGAGACTCTGTCTCCAACAAAAAAAAAAAAAAAAAAAAAAAAGAGAATCTTTAAACCCACTTATAAAAAGTCCCCACTTTGAGATGTCCCAGCTTTTTGGGTCAAACCAATGTGTGCTTTCCACATATTGATTTCTGACTTTACCTGTAATTCCTGTCTTCCTGAAATGTATAAAACCAAACTGTAACCTGACCATAGTGAGTCACTTGCTCAAGGCTTCTTAGGTATGGCTCTGGGCTATGGTCCTCAAATTTGGTTCAGAATAAACCTTCTTTAAAGAAGAGTAAAAAGAGCTTCTCTTTTGTTGACAGAGAAAGAGTGTTTTTTCCCCCCAAGAAGTCCAGGGACAATCAAATGAGAGAGAAATTCCAAGCTGAACAAACGGTGTGGTTGGAACCTGTTAGAGGAGTCATTTTAGCTGGAGGGGATGAGGAGTCTTGGAAGCAAAACTGGCAAGGTGGGTTGGGGCCCTCATGCTATGGGAAGAGTATGCAGTAGGAGGCTCTGAAGTTTTGAGAGTTGGGGAGTGACAGGGTTAGAGGTATGCTTCAGGGAACATCACCTGGGAGCACTGTGGAGGGGATTGGAGAGGAAGTGCACAAGTCAGCTGGGAGACTCCTTAGGAGCTAGTTGCAGTAATAATCCTTGTGTTAGGTATTCAGTTCCCAACCATGGTGGTGGCACCAGCAGTGGGGGTGGGGCAGATAGGAGATACATTTCAGAGGGGAGTTTGTAAGATTTGAATTCTGTGGGAGGAGTCAAGCTGGATACCACGTAGAAGAGCTGGGTTCTCTGAAAGAATTCAGGAAGAGGAGTTGGCTTAGGCTTGCTGAGTGAATGAATGGCAAACTGCCAACTCTCCCAATATCCACTGAGGGGATGTTGGGGTAGGCACCGGATATGCCTTGGAGAGCTGTAATACGAGAAAAAGATTAAAGAACATTTGCAAATCAATGCACTAAAGAAGCTTGGCATCAGGCAAGTCTGCAGGATCTCAACCTCAGTTTCCTCACAGGTAAAATGAGGATCCTGCAAGTTTGTCTTGAGGAGTAAATGCTATGATGATAAACACCTTACCCAACTCCCGTTAAACTAGTATTATAGTTTAGTATCTAGATGTGTATTACCATCAAAAGTAAAAATAATTATGTTTTTCATTTCACCTCCAGAATTTGCAGACCAGGCAAATAATTTTTTTTCTTTGAATGAGACCTGGAAGGAATTGACATTTAACTTTGACTACATAAAAGAAAGAAAGCCACAACAGTATTTTTCTAGTCCTTGCCATGTGCCAAATATTTTCTAAGCCCTTTTCACATATTCATTCTTTTAATTTCAACAACTCTGAGGTAGATACTGTTAATATCACCACATTACTGATGAATTGAGTGAGAGAGGTTAAGTAACTTGTGCAAAGTCACACAGCAGGTCAAAGTGGCAGAGCCAGTACTCAAACCCAACCAGTCTGTTTGCAGAGTTTGTGCTATCAAGGCAAAAAATGTGATGAGAGTTGAAAGGAATATGCCAATTTGGTATAAAACATTTGCAGCTTATCAGGATTCAGCACCTGTAGCTCAATGGTTAGGGCGCTGGCCACATTTACTGGGGCTGGTGGGTTTGAACCTGGTCTGGGCCTACTAAACAACAATGACAACTATGACAAACAAATAGCCAGGTGTTGTGGTGGGCACCTGTAGTCCCAGCTACTTGGGAGGCTGAGGCAACAGAATTGTTTAAGCCCAAGACTCTGAGGTTGCTGTGAGCTGTGACACTACAGCACTCTACCAAGGACAACATAGTGAGACTCTGCCTCAAAAACAAACAAAAAAAATTTGCAGCTCATATTACAGGTAAGGGCTTATTTTTCTTTTTTCTTTTCCTTTTCTTTTTTCTTTCGAGACAGAGTCTCACTTTGTTGTCCTGTGCCATGGCATCAGCCTAGCATAGCAACCTCAAACTCTTGGGCTCAAGTGATCCTCTTGCCTCAACTTCCTCAATAGCTGGGGCTACAGGCACCCACTATAATGCCCAGCTAGTTTTTCTTTTCTTTAATAGAGACCGGGTCTTGCACTTGCTCAGGCTGGTGCTGCACTTCTGAGCTCAGGTGATCTACCTGCTCCAGCCTCCCAGAATGCTAGGATTACAAGTGTGAGTCACTGCACCCGGCCAGGGCTAATTTTTCTTATAAAATGTTCCTGCAAATACACTCAACAAAAAAATGTGCAATGGCTATAAACAAACAATATATAAAAAGGAAATGCCCTCACTCAATATGAGGAAATATAGTTTAAAATTCCTTAAAGCACCTATCTAATAAATCTATTAATACTCAATGAGGGGCCAGGCAAGGTGGCTCACGCCTGTAATCCTAGCACTCTGGGAGGTCAAGGGTGGCAAATTGCTAGAGCTCAGGAGTTTGAGGTTGCTGAGAATTATGAATCCATGGCACTCTAGCCTGAGACAACAGAGTGAGACTCTGTCTCAGGAAAAAAAAAGAAAAATAGGCTGGGAGGCCATAGCTCAAGTGGTTAGGGTGCTGACCACATACACTAGGGCTGGCGGGTTCCAACCCAGCCCAGGCCTGCTAAACAACAATGACAACTACAACAAAAAAATATCCGGGTGTTGTGGCAGGCACCTGTAGTCCCAGCTACTTGGGAGGCTGAGGCAAGAGAATTGCTTAAGCCCAAGAGTTGGAGGTTGCTATGAGCTGTGACGCCATGGCACTCTACGGACCGTGATAGTGAGACTCTATCTAAAAAAAAAAAAGAAATTAATAATGTATGCTTGATGCAGAAAACTTAAGAAACAGAAAAGCACAAAGCAAAAATATACATTACCTATGATAAATTCATCCCTCTAAAAAAAATCACTGTTTTTATGTGGGTGTCTGTTTTTAATAAGCATGCATTTAGTGTAGTTGTGTATATACTTCATTAATTCATTCAACAATTCACTTAGAGTGCTAGACTTCTTCTAGGTGCTGGGGATGTGGTATATTTTTCTTTTCTTTCTTTCTTTCTTTCTTTCTTTTTTTTTTTTTTTTAAGATTTATTAGTTTATTTGCATATATACATTGTCACCCTAGGGAGCCAGCTTTACTTCAGGAGTCCCCAGCTCCTTTTTCCCAATCAACACCCAAAAGCTACACAGGAGGAATGGTCCTGGATAAAAAATGCCCAAGACTTATATCCCAATCCCACAGGTTCCAACAGGACTCATTTAGCAAAACAGAGGGCTAGAGGCCAGGGCCCATGAGATATCCTTGCCCCTTTGTAAACATTGACATCCAGGCCACTGAAGCTTTGGGAAAGTGTGCAAACTTGAGGATGCCAGACTGTGTGCCCAGAGGGCCAGTAACATAGCTGGCAACCATACCTGTGAAGTCCTGAGAGCTTGCCCCTGTCTGGAGCTTGGCAAGTGCCAGGGGTAGAAACAAGGCAGTTATCTAGCACCCAAGGGCTCACATGACATAGCAGCGATGTTCTTACCCATAGGAATTCTCCACACAGGCAATCTCCTGGATAACTTTAGTGAAGATGTCTCGAGTCAGCTGATTCTCTAGAGCACATAACTCCATAAATGTTGCACTCCAGGACTCTGCCATCCTCTTCCCTTCAACTACCTGCAACTCTCTGGCTGGAGAGAAATCTGCCTTCTTCCCCACTAGCACCACTGGTAGCTGGGTTTTCCCGTGGCCTTTGTGTAGTTTTTGGTACAGACTCTCAATGACTTGGAAGCTATGCAGAGAGGTGACAGAATACACAAGTACATAACCATGGACCCCAATGATGAATGAATAGAGCAGAATGCTATGCTCGTCCTACTTTGCTGTGTCCACCATGTGTAGGTGAAATTCATCTCCGCCAAGAGTCACTATCTTGCTGTAAGTATTCTCCATGGTGAGATGGTAGCTTTCTAAGAACTCGCCTTCCACAAACTGATGTGCCAAAGATGTGTTCCCCGCAGAGTGATATCCAAGGATGACCACCTTCCTGTAGCAGACCAGTGGCATGGCAGGAGTCCACCCTGGGGGCTTGAAGAACTGTGGGCTGAAACACCTGAAGAGAAGGTCAGGGTGCAGGAAGGCACAGCAACTGGTCCAGGAAAGTCGCTCACCCTGAAGCTTCCAGAGGCTAGCTAGAGGGAAACCAAAACAAGTCCGCAAGCCACGTGATCACAACACAGCTTGGCTCTATATTTTTCTTTTTAATTAAGAAAATTTTTAGGGCAGCACCTGTGGCTCAAAGGAGTAGGGGGCCAGCCCCATATGCTAGAGGTGGCAGGTTCAAAGCCAGCCCTGGCCAAAAGATGCAAAAAAAAAAAAAAAAAAAAAAAAAGGAAAAAAAGAAAATTTTTGCTCCATGCACTGGTTCACACCTGTAATCCTAGTAACTCAGGAGGCTGAGATGGGAGGACTGCTGAAGGCCAGAAGTTCAAGGCTGCAGTGAGCTAAAATTGCACCCTATCTCTTAAAAAAAGAGGAGGACTCTATCTCTTTTTTATAGAGATAGAGTCTCATTTTATTGCCCTCGGTAGAGTGCCGTGGCATCACACAGCTCACAGCAACCTCTAACTCCTGGACTTAGGCGATTCTCTTGCCTTACCTTCCCAAGTAGCTGGGACTACAGGCGCCCGCCACAATGCCCGGCTAAAATATTATTTTTTGAAACAATTACAAACTAACAGAAAACTTCAACTACAGAATTTTCTTTTTCCTTTAGATTAAGTACTGACTTGATGCCCCATTAGCCTGGAATAGTTTTAGTTTATAATTTCTGCAAACATAGGCATTCTCCTACATATCCAAAATATAGGCTAGGTGCGGTGGCTCATGCCTGTAATCGTAGCACTCTGGGAGGCGGATGGATTGCCTGAGCTCACCACTTTGAGAAAGCCTGAGAAAGAATGAACTAGCCCAGCATTGTGGTGGGCACTTGTAGTCCCAATTACTCGGGAAGGTGAGGCAAGAGAATTGCTTTTGCCCAGGAGTTTGAGGTTTCTGTGAGCTATGATGCCAGGGCATTCTACTAAGGACGACAAAGTGAGACTCTATCTCAAACAAACAAACAAAGTATAACCCATAGCCATCAAAATCAAGAAATCAACATTGATATACCGCTACAATCTAATGTCACCTACATTCAATTTAATTCAATTTAATTTAAACTCCATTTAAGGAAATTGGTATTTAGAAGTCAATATCTGAATGCTAAGTATGCTCATTGCTGTTAGGGTATCCCTGTCCCAAGGCCCTCTCAGTGGTTACAGCTGGGAAAACACACCTACACCCTACATACACATATATACATCTATATTTACTTGTACAACTATCTATCCATCTATCTTGAAAACCATGAGCTCATACCAATACTGCCAATTATCACTATAGGGCTGATAGTAGGTTTTTCTCTTATTGGTATCTCTTCTCCAATAATGAAGTTCCCATTATTTTTAATTTATGTTTTGTTTTATTACTTGCCTTGTATATAGCCGTATTCTGTCTCTGCTTCTACCTGGTTCCCAATACAGAAGCCCTCTTCAACCCACTGAGGCTCTAAAAATCTGTGCTGGGCCATACCTTCCACCTTACTTCCATGAGGATGGCTTCCTCTCTCCTCTTGTGCTCCAACATCCCATATGACAGCGGTTCTCAGCCTGTGGGTCGAGACCCACAGGAACTGTATTAAAGGGTCGAGGCATTAGGAAGGTTGAGAACCACTGCCATATGAGGATATAGTTTTGTTTTGTTTTTTTTTGAGACAAAAAGAGTCTCATTTTGTCACCCTTAGTAGAGTGCTGTGGCATCACAGCTCACAGCAACCTCAAACTCTTGGGCTTAAGCAGTTCTCTTTCCTTAGCCTCTCAAGTAGCTGAGACTACAGGCACCTGGGACTACAGGCACCAGGCACAACCTCCAGCTATTTTTTAGAGACAGCCTTGCTCTTGCTCAGGCTGGTCTCAAACTCTTGAGGTCAGGCAATTCACCCCTGAGGATACAGTTTTAAATAAGAAGGAAAAATTGCTTGCTTTCAAGTTTACATTCTAATGGTGGGGGTGGGAGGACTGAGAAAAATTAAACACCAGGTAATGATAAGTGTAACGAGAAACAGTATGATGTGAAAAGTGACTGGTGCTACTTTGAGTTAGGTGACTATTGTCCCTCTGTGCCTCCCCTCTCCCATCTACTCTCCACCCTTCTTTGGCCTGCTCTGTGTAAATCTGCAAAATGCATTGCCGTGGCCACTCTGCTGCCAGCCTTCTGGTTGAATTCAACCAGTAAAATGTACCAGTAATACAGAGGTGGGTGAAAGAAGAGAGAAATGAGGATTTTGTTTGATCCCTCCCTGCTGTGGGATGTGTTTTCTGGCAGTGGCCTCCCTGTAGGCCCCAGAAATTTTCTCCCCTGTTCCTTGGAATCCTCTTGATGATAATAGCTGCCCACTCTCGCTAGCCTTGGGGTGCACTAATGTTTCTCTTTATCCTGCCTACATTTCGTTAATTGTTCTTTTGGACCATCCAGTTGTATTCTATTTCAAAACAGGCTCTTTAAGATTATATTTTTGTGTCTTAAACTGTTTGTTTGTTTGTTTGTTTGCAGTTTTTGGCCAGGGCTGGGTTTGAACCCGCCACCTCAGGCATATGGGGCCAGCGCCCTACTCCTTTGAGCCACAGGTGCCACCTTTGTTTGTTTATTTTTGACATAGAGTCTTATTCTGTCACCTTGGGCTAGAATGCTGTGGCCTTATAGCTTACAGCAAACTCAAACTCTTGGGCTTAAGAGATCCTCTTATGTCAGCTTCCCAAGCAGCTGGGACTATAGGCTCCTGCCATAATGTGATTAGTTTTTCTATTTTTAGTAGAGATGGAGTCTCATTCTTGGTCAGGCTGGTCTCGAATTCCTGAGCTCAAGCCATCTATCCCCCTTGACCTCCCAGAGTGCTAGGATTAGAGATGTGAACCCCCACGCCCAGTGACATACACATTTTTGTGACTCTACCTCTCCAGGCATCTAGATTTTCCAAGTAATGTCATTTTTGGCTTCTTTAGGGTACAGAACTGTCTTTCCTTTGTTAGGCTTCATCTTTAGCTGTGCCTTTTCCCACTCCCTGCCATAGGGAGGGGTCTGGTCATAAGACCAAGGAAACAATAGGGCCCTTTCTTGGACACACAGACAAGCCATTGCAATGATTGTGCCAAGAATTTTGCTTTTATTTGGAGGGTTCTTCAAATAATTTTTAAAACAAAAGTTTTAACCACCCCTTTAGCCGGGCATTTTGGCGGGAGCCTGTAGTCCCAGTTACTCGGGAGGCTGAGGCAAGAGAATCACTTAAGCCCAGGAGTTGGAGGTTGCTGTGAGCTGTGACCCCACAGCACTCTACTGAGGGCAATAAAGTGAGACTCTGCTCTAAAAATAAAATAAAATAAAATAAAATAAAATAAAATCCCCTCTCTTTTAGATATTTGAAAACTTAGCAGGTCTCCTTCCAAGGATGATCTAAAGAATGAAGAAGGGCTCACAGGAAGGGTACCTTGCTATGAGCATCATTCATTCCACAGCGAGATGAAAGAATATTTTAAAAATGTGCATTGCTCCTTGTGACTGAATTTATTTGTTTTAACAGCTTTATAAATATTAAAAAGCTATAGATTGAGACAAGGGGGAAAACCCCACAGAATAAGAGCAGGAAAAAATGTTGTGAAAGCATGTAATCCATCATTATTGACTCATCAGCTAGATGGAGGCTATGGGATGGCAGAGGCAAAATTCGGTCCTGAAGAAATTCTTTACTTTAGCCTTCTAGCCTTCTTGGTTTATCTGATTTTATACATATATGACCCCCCCCATCCTATGCACTACCTTCGGGCCAGGAACATTTCCATCTAATTTCAAAAAGTCTCCCCTCCCCAGGCACAGGGCACACATGGGATTCCTGATTCACGAATTCAGTTGGCTTCAAGTGCTTCTGTAGTTTCCTAAGGCTAAAAGGAAGCTGAGGTCTTCCCCATTCCCTTTCTCATGTCCCCTAAAGACAATCTTCCTATCAGTGGTAAACAGAAATTCAAATGCAGAAGAAACCAGATAGGCAGTAAGATTTGGAACAATTATATGCTCCTATTTTTTTCCCCTCTGAAGAAGCCCCTCCTCAAATCAGGCTGAAATGCAGCCGTGGTGTGTTTCTGCCAGGGAAGCTTTGAGCACCTCGATCTTCCAGTGGAGGTTTTAGCAAAACATGCTTCTAAAGTGAGACTCTGTCTCTACAAAAAAAACAAAAAACAAAAAACAAAAAAACCATGCTTCTGTTTCTACAAATGGCTTTTTCTCACAGCACTTCCATGACAGTGTCTAATGGTGTGTTTGGCTTATTTTCTGGAACCAAATAAGTATTTGTTCCCAATAGCCCCACAGTGCTGGTACCACTATTAATGAGCTGCACTGCTGTCCACCGCTGCAGGAGTCATTAGGGAAGCCCCCACAGAGTTCTGTTTATTGCCAGGAGAGGTGTCAGAGGCAGAGAAAGCACAGCTGGGGCTTCCAGGCCCCACTGGATAGTGCGGCCCAGGCAGCCAGGGCAATCATTCTTAGACTTGTGAAGTCAGGACATAAATTCCAAGAGGAATAAAAATGGATGAGATAAAGGATTTGGGGTCCATGATTCAGAGTCATTTCTTGGGTTTCTGAAATTTTGAATAAGTTAAGGTAATAGGGTAGCGCAATTTAAAGCACACTTCCTAAGGGGGTAGCAATTTGAGCAATGCCCAATACAGGACAAGCTAAGTCTGAGCTGCTTTCCTTGTCAGAGATTGTACTCTCTGGTGCTCAGTAAATATGCATTGCAGGTGCTGCAGGATTGGCTAAACCAACAGGGAGATCACCAGAATGAATGGGATCCATCACAGTGTAACACACACAGAATTTAAGTTGTGACAAAATCCACTGGCCGCTTAATTATAAGACCAAGCCAGTCTCTGCAGACAAACTGACATTGTGCATAGCTAACTGGTTGACAGCAAATTCTGAATTTAAATAGGGCATGTGCCGCTACAGAAACAGGTGCTTCTCAGAACTTGCTTCACATAGGCTGGACTATCACAAAACATTTGCAGTTTGCAGGGGTTAGATGAGGTTTCTTTTGGCTGGATAGATCTATACCAGTTTGATAGGATTGCCATAACAAAATACAACAGATGAGTGGCTTTAGACAACAGAAATTTCTTTTCTTCACAGTTTGGGATGATGAAGTTCAAGAGCAAGATGTTGGCAGGTTTAGTTTCCTCTGAGGATTCTCTCCGTGGCTTGTAGAAGGCCTTTCTTCTGTGTGCACGCAAGCCTGGTGTCTCTCTGTGTGTCTAATTTCTGCTTCTTGTAGGGATACCAGTCAAATTGGATTAGGGCCCAGCCTAATTACGTCCTTTCACTTAATCATCTCTTCAAAGGCCCTATCTCCAAATACTAGGATGTCCCTGAATTTTTGAAGGACAAAATTCAGCCCATAACATGATCCAAAACAGAAACAGATTGAGAATAATGGGAGATGGGATTCTCATTGCTGGAGAAGGAAGTTGTAAATGTAGAAAGAGAAAACTACGTTGGAATTGAGGTGCTGGAGCAGTGATTTTCAAACACTGTGTCATGAGAGTATCTTAGATGTGTCATGAAAAAAATTTTTTTTTTGTAGAGACAGAGTCTCACTTTATTTTTATTTTTTTTTTCCCTTGATCAGTTTAATTGGAGGACAGACGGTCTTAAACATTTATAAAAGCTGACAGAAGGATATAATTCCCAAGGTTTCCCCTCCAGCTAATCCTGTGCCTCCGAAACTCACTTTCGTGGCCACATGCAACGCTGCCTTTTGACCTTTACTGGATTCCAGATCGCTGTGTTCTGGCTCTGCTTCTGTGATGATCTTTTTTTTTTTTTTTTTTTTTTTTAATACATGTATTTTATTATTCTTCATTACATTATTTCCCCCCACTCCCACCCCTCCGTGGTAAGACAGAATTGATTTACAGAAAAGAATACAGAAAACACCAAAGCTCCTGGTAGAGGGAGAGAATTCAAGTGGGGAGAGAGAAGCTCTCTCCGTTCCTCTCCCAGTTTTCTTTATTCTCAAACAGACTCTCACTCTGCTGCCCAGACTAGAGAGCCATGGCGTCAGCCTAGCTCACAGCAACCTTCAAGTCCTGGGTTCAAGTGATCCTTCTACACCTCAGCTTCCCAAGTAGCTGGGACTGTAGGTGCTGCCACAATGCTGGTTAATTTTTTTACTTTTAGTAGAGACAGGCTCTTACTCTTGCTCAGGATGGTTTGAGGAGTATTTTTTTTTTTTTTTTTTTTTTTGAGACAGAGCCTCAAGCTGTTGCCCTGGGTAGAGTGCTGTGGCATCACAGCTCACAGCAACCTCCAACTTCTGGGTTTAAGCAATATTCCTGCCTCAGCCTCCCAAGTAACTGGGACTATAGGCGCCCGCCATGATGCCTGGCTATTTTTAGGTTACAGCTGTCGTCGTTTGGCGGGCCCAGGCTGGATTCGAATCCGCCAGCTCAGGTGTCTGTGGCTGGCGCCTTAGCCACTTGAGCCACAGGCACCGAGCCATTGAGGAGTATCTTTGAGTAGACCTTCCAGACCCTTATATCGGCATCCCTATTGGCAATATGCTGGCTCCTGACTTAAAACGTATTTTATTTTATTTTATTTTATTTTTTTGAGACAGAGTCTCACTATGTCACCCTTGGTAGAGTGCCATTGCATCACAGCTCACAGTAACCTCAAACCTTTGGGCTTAAGTGATTCTTTTGCCTCAGCCTCCCGAGTCACTGGGACTACAGACGCCTGCCACAATGCCTGCCTATTTTTTGGTGATAGTTGTCATTTTGTCCAGCAGGCCCGGGTCAGGTTTGAACCCGCCAGCCCCGGTGCATGTGGCCAGTGCCTTAACCACTACACTATGGGTGCTGCCAAAAACATTTTATTAAAAATGTTGAATTAGGGGCCGGGCATGGTGGCTCATGCCTGTAATCTCAGCACTCAGCACTCTGGGAGGCTGAGGCAAGTGGATAGGTTTAGGTCATGAATTGGAGACCGGCCTAAGCAAAAGTAAGACCCTATCTCTACTAAAAATAGAAAGAAAAAACTGAGGCAAGAGGATCACTCGAGCCCAAGAGTTGGAGGTTGCTGTGGGCTATGGATGCATGGCACTCTACCAGGTATGACAGCTTGAGACTGTCTCAAAAAAAAAAAAAATACTGAATTAGGGGCTGGGTGCAGTGGCTCACGCCTATAATCCCAGCACTCCGGGAGGCCAAGATGGGTGGATTGCTCGAGCTCATGGTTTCGAGACCAGGCTGAGCAAGAGTGAGACCCTGTCTCTAAAAACTAGCTGGGCATTGTGGCAGGCACCTGTAGTCCCAACTACTTGGGTGGCTGGGGCAAGAAAATCGCTTAAGCCCCAGAGTTTGAGGTTGCTGTGAGCTATGATGCCATTGGCACTCTACCAGGGGCAAGAAAGTGAGATTCTGTCTCAAAAAAAAAAAAAAAAAAATACTGAATTAGGTGATGTGAAGATGATTACAAGGTCATGATAAACAGAATAATTGTGTCAAAAATTAAGAAGCAGCAAAAATTTAATTTGATATGTTCTGCATTTTTAGGTGCTTGCCTTTCATATGAATGTTAGAAATTATAGTTTGTTTATTTAGTAAGGTTTCTTTTATATTTGTTCAACTTGAGTATAAAGTAACAAGCCGAAGTTCCAAGAATTTCAAAGAACCATTTATAATTATGAAGACTAAATAAACTCTTAGTATCTGCATCATTGTAAAAGATGTATTTTAAAAAAATAATTTTCCCTAGCCCTTAGGAGGCCAAGGCAGGAGGATTGCTGGAGGTGCGGAGTTAAAGACTAACCTGAGCAAGAGCCCTTTTTCTCCATAAAATAGAAATGTGATGGTGTGTGCCTATAGTCGCAGCTACTTGGGAGGCTGAGGCAGGGTTGCTTGAGCCCAAGAGTTTGAGGTTACTGTGAGATGTGATCACATCACTGCAATAGAGACCCTAGCTAAAAAAAAAAAGTGGCTTGGTGACTATAGCACAGTGGTTATGGCGCCAGCCACGTACACCAAGGCTGGCAGGTTCGAACCTGTCCTGGGCCAGCTAAACAACAATGACAACTGCAACAAAAAATAGCCAGGCGTTGTGGCAGGCATCTGTAGTCCCAGCTACTTGGGAGGCTGAGACCAGAGAATCACTTGAGCCCAGGAGTTTGAGGTTGCTGTGAGCTGTGACACTACTGAGGGTGACATAGTAGACAAAAAAAATAAAAAAGAAAAGATCAACATGAAAGATTTTAATCCATCTCCTAGTTTACATTTTATGTGATTTTTTTGCTGTGTATTTACATAGTTTACACATGCATCTCTCTGTGTGTGTGTATGTGTAGATGTATTTTTCTGTACAAAATATGGCAAAGTTTAAGCATTCCCTTAAACTTAAGGACATTTAAATATGTATTTTCTATTAAGGCGCCAGGAGCATATGTACATGTATTATTTACTTTTCAGCTAGTATGGCCACCTGTGCTCCTCAGAATAAGATTGCTAGGACTTTTGTATATGTGGCTAGAATGATCTTGAAGGTTAGTAGTAAATGAAAATGTTAGCACTTATGGTTCCCTTGTCACTTTTCCAAGGTAGATTAGGTTTTGTCATTTTACTTATTTTTATCTTGGTATAGTGGTTTTGAGATTTTTGCCTTTTGAGTTTGGTAGGGGTGTTGTTTTGAGATATGTGTAGCTGTGTTAGTTGTGCTGTAGTGTTGTTATACTTTGAAGTTTCACTAGCATGTTAGTCTTTTTTTCTCATTAGGCTTAATCACTAGTGTACTTGGGACCATTCAATTAGAAAATTGTCTGTTTGTCCTTGGCCAGAAGATCATATACACAGGAGCTAGATAAAATTCAGCAGTCCCAGAAATGGGCAGTTTTGTCTTCCAATAGAGAAGAGTCTGCCAAAGAATTGTTCAGATCTATACAGCTTGCTATGAAATGAGACAAGGCTCTCTAACGATAAATTTAAGGACATGTAATGTGTGCTTGTTGTTGGTAAGGAAATTAGTGGTGAAAAGGGCATTTTGACCTTGTGTAGATTCTCAAAGATTAACCTGTGAGAGCAACAAGGCCCATGAGGGAGCTGAATTGGACATATGCAGATTCATGGACTCTAATGACCTGTGGAGAAGCTATCAGGAGTCTAGGGTTAGATTGTTGTACAGTTAAAGCTCTTAACACTTTAACTAAATGGTGAATCCTGAATTCCTCGATGGCCTTTTTGGGGTGGGTCCTAATATAAAGTGTTTTCATGTTTTCAGAATGCCAATTGTCCCGGTCCTGTTAACTAAAATATCAAATTGTTTTGAGTTTTGTAAGTCATACATTCCCATAATAATGTACAAGCCTTTTTATTTATTTATTTATTTGAGACAGAGTCTCAGTATGTCGCCCTTGACAGAGTGCTGTGGCGTCACAGCTACAGCAACCTCTAACTTTTGGGCTTAAGCAATTCTCTTGCCTCAGCCTCCTCCTGCCACACCCAGCTATTTTTTGTTGTTGTTGTTGTTGCAGTTGTTGTTGAGCAGGCCCAGGCTGGGTTCGAACCCGCTTGTCCTTGGTGTATGTGGCCAACTAACTACTGAGCTATGGGCACCATGCCTCTTTTTTATTGACTTACTAAGTCTCCTGGTCCTCTTATTTTGCTTTGTGATTTACAAGGTAGAAGTTTAGGCACAATCTGTTTAATAGCTGTAATGGCAGCTCCTTCTGCCTTTAAACTAAATAACAGCACTGAGATCTGGTTCACCCATTTAAAATGTAGTTCTAATGGCTTTTTAATGTATTCAGAGTTGAACAGCCATAAGCAGAGTTTGAAGAACATTTCATCACCCCCTAAAGAAACTCTGTATCCTTTCCCCTCCTTATCTCCCCAAGCGCAGCCCTAGCCAATCGCCAGCATACTTTCTATCTCTATAGATTTGACAATTCTGGACATTTCATATTAAAGGAGCATTACACTATGTGGTCTTTTGTGTCTCCTTTCTTTCACTTAGAATAATATTTTCAGGGTTTATCTAGTTGGGTAGCAGTTGTAGTAGTTCATCCTTGATGTAACTGAGTAATACTCTGTTCCTTAGCTATACCACATTTTATCTATTCATCGTTTGATGGACATTTGGGTTTTCAATTTTTGACTGTTATGAGTACTGCTTGCTGTGAACATTCATGCTCAAGTTTTTGTGTGAGTGTACATTTTTAGTCTTCTTGGGGATACCCAGGAGTATTCTCACCTCTAGTTTTTAGTGCCGTCATGTGCCCATTGTGCTCTCACATTCAGTGTACTTAGATGGAAAAAGTGTTTTGACTACGACAAAAGAAAAAGAGACCTAGTTTTGTGTGTGCACGCGCACTTGTGCTTGTGGGGAAGAAAGAGAGACCAACAGAATGGCTGGGGTTATTTCACTGTGATGTTATTTGTATAGTCTTGGTATGATTGACAAAGTAGCAAGCTCTAAGTTGCAGTTCCTTCCAGGTTCCTGATTTCTGTGGGAATGTTTACATTTTATTAATGACAGTTTCAGTTACATACAATAAGTAATTATGAACCAGTCTTATCCATATTACCGGTCTGATACAAGCTTGCTTATATATTGATAGAAATGCTGCGGCTTTTACCTTCTACTAGGAATTAATGTTTTCTGGGAATTCTGGAGGCAAACACAAATCGTAGGACAATTAAACTGTTAGTGTGAGAGATAGGTATAACTAGTGAATGATAATTGGCAATCTTGCCTGTTTTTTATTTTTTATTTTTTTATTTTTAGAGACAGAGTCTCACTTTGTCACCCTCGGTAGAGTGCTGTGGCGTCACACAGCTCACAGCACCCTCCAACTCCTGGGCTTAGGCGATTCTCTTGCCTCAGCCTCCTGAGCAGCTGGGACTACAGGCGCCCGCCACAATGCCCGGCTACTTTTTTGTTGCAGTTTGACTGGGGCCGAGTTTGAACCTGCCACCCTCAGTGTATGGGGCTGGCGCCTTACCGACTGAGCCACAGCTGCTGCCCAAAATCCGCTTCTTTTTTTTTTTGGCCGGGGCTGAGTTTGAACCCGCCACCTCCGGCAATGGGGCCAGCGCCCTACTCCTTTGAGCCACAGGCACCGCCCCGTGTTAATGGCGGGGTGTTAATGGCCTTTTAGATCTGTGGGGAAAGTGGAGGGAAGTCAAGCCCAAGGTGCTCTTTTTTTTTTTGAGACAGAGCCTCAAGCTGTCACCCTAGATAGAGTGCTGTGGCATCACAGCTCACAGCAACCTCCAATTCCTGGGCTCAAGCGAATCTCCTACCTCCGCCTCCCAAGTAGCTGGGACTATAGGCACCCGCCACAACGCCCGGCCATTTTTTGGTTGCAGCCATCATTGTTGTTTGGCGGGCTGGGCTAGATTCAAACCCACCAGCTCAGGTGTATGTGGCTGGCGCCTTAGCCTGTTGAGCCACAGGCGCCGAGCCCAAGGGGCTCTTGATAATAAATTCTGGAACATTTCCCTGTGTCAGAGGGCCATGTATTCATTCATTGTTCAGAGTGTCTATAGGAAGTTTGGACAACTTTTGATTTTTAGTCATTTCAAATTTTACAGATTCAAAGTAACAAATTGAACCCCTAAGTGTACCACTTGGATTTAACAAATTTGAGTTCCTTTTTCTTTTTCCTCGACCCCCTTCCCTGTTCTGTAAGGAGCACAACTTTTTGGGTATACCTGCACACCCTTGTAATACTCTGGTTCACTTTCCTCTTTTCCCAAAGGTGACCACTCCTGTGTGGCTCCTATGTGCCCTTTTCATCCATGTTTCATCTGTGTTTATGTCCATTATCTGTATTTTTTGTTTGTTTTTATTTTTTTCAGTTTTTGGCCAAGGCTGGATTTGAACCTGCCACCTCCAACATATGGGCATATGGGGCCAGTGACCTACTCCTTTGAGCCACAGGCACCACATTATCTGTATTTTTAAACATTACGTAAATGTTTTAAATTTTTAAATCTAACTTTGTAGCAGTGTTTGTTGTATTAAGTTCTGCATAAAACATTTTTTTTTTTGAGACAGAGCCTCAAGCTCTCACCCTGGATAAGAGTGCTGTGGCATCACAGCTCACAGCAACCTCCAATTCCTGGGCTCAAGCGAGTCTCCTGCCTGCGCCGCCCAAGTAGCTGGGATTACAAGTGTCTGCCACAATGCCCGGCCATTTTTTGGTTGCAGCTGTCATTGTAGTTTGGTGGGCCCAGGTTGGATTTGAACCCGCCAGCTCAGGTGTACGTAGCTGGCGCCTTAGCCGCTTGAGCCACAGGTGCTGAGCCTGCATAAAACATTTTAACACAGAGATATCCAATGTTAACTTATGTTTTTCTTACTGTGGCAGAATATACATAAAATAAAATTTGCCTTTTTTTTTTTAAATTTGAGATAGAGTCTCAAGGTTTCACCCTAGGTAGAGTGCCATGGCATGACATCCCACAGGAACCTCAATTCTCTTGCCTTAGCCTCCCAAGTAGCTAGGACTACAGGTGCCTGCCACAATTTGTTGTTGTTGTTGTTGTTGCAGTTGTCATTATTATTTTAGCTAGCTGGCCTGGGCTGGGTTTGAACCCACGTGCCTTGGTGTTTGTGGCTGGTGCCTTACCCATTTAGCTGTGGGCGCTGCCCTGTTTGTTTTTTTTTTTTTTTTTTGAGATGGTGTATCCCTTTGTCATCCAGGCTACTAAAGTATGGTGGCATCATACTTTCTCACTGCAACCTCAAAGTCCTGGGCTCAAGCAGTCTACTGGCCTCAGCCTCCCAAAGTGCTAAGATTATAGGCATGAACCACTGTGCCTGGGCTGAAATTTGCCATTTTAACCATTTTCTTTTTAAATAAAATCATAGCTGTGTACATTAGTGCAATCAAGGGGTACAATGTGCTGGTTTCACATACAATCTGAAATGTTTTCATCAAACTGTTTAACATAGCCTTCATGGCATTTTCTTAGTTATTGTATGAAGACATTTGTATTCTGCATTTAGTAAGTTTTCCCTGTACCCTTCTAAGATGCACCGTAGGTGTGGCCCCACCAATTACCCTCTCTCCACCCCAACCTCCCCCCTCCCTTCCCTTGCCCCTTTCCCCATATTCTTGTGCTATAGTTGGATTATAATCCAACTTTCATATGAAACCTTTAAATTAGCTTCATAGTAGGGCTGAGTACATTGGATACTTTTTTTTCCATTCTTGAGATATTTTGCTAAGAAGAATATGTTCCAGCTCCATCCATGTAAACATGAAAGAGGTAAAGTCTCCATCTTTCTTTAAGGCTGCATAGTATTCCATGGTAAACATGTACCACACTTTATTAATCCATTCGTGGGTCGATGGGCACCTGGGCTTCTTCCATGACTTAGCAATTATGAATTGGGTTGCAGTAAGCATTCTGGTACAGATGTCTTTATTATAATGTGATTTTTGGTCTACTGGGTATATACCTAGTAAAGGAATTATAGGATTGAATGGCAGGTCTGTTTTTAGATCTCTAAGTACTCTCCAAACATCCTTCCAAAAGGAAGGTATTAGTGTGCATTCCCACCAGCAGTGTAGAAGTGTTCCCTTTTCTCCACATCCATGCCAGCATCTCTGGTTTTGGGATTTTGTCATGTGGGAGTTAGGTGATATCTTACTGGAGTTAGGTGATATCTCAATGTAGTTTTGATTTGCATTTCTCTGATGATTAAGGATGGTGAGCATTTTTTCATGTAGGTCGTGCGCCTATCTTCTTTAGAGAAGTTTCTCTTCAAGTCCTTTGCCCACCCTGAGATGGGATCACTTGTTCTTTTCTTGCTAATACATTTGAGTTCTCTGTGGATTCTGATTATTAAACCTTTGTCGGAGGCATAACCTGCAAATATTTTCTCCCGTTCTGAGGGCTATCTGCTTGCTATATTTACTATGTTCTTGGCTGTACAGAAGCTTTTTAGTTTGATCAGGTCCCAGTAGTGTATTTTTGATACTGCTTCAATTGCCTAGGGAGTCCTCCTCATAAAATATTCACCCAAGCCAATTCCTTCAAGAATTTCCCCTGCACTTTCTTCTAATATTTTGATAGTTTCATGTCTTAAGTTTAATCTTTAATCTAGTGAGAGTCTACCTTAGTTAATGGTGAGAGGTGTGGGTCCAGTTTTAGTCTTCTACAGGTTGCCAGCCAGTTCACCCAACGCCATTTGTTAAATAGGGAGTCTTTTCCCCACTGAATGTTTTTAATTGGATTGTCAAAGATCAAGTAATGGTAAGTAGCTGGGTTCATCTCTTGGTTCTCTATTCTGTTCCAAACATCTACCTCTCTGTTTTTGTGCCAGTACCATGCTGTTTGATCACTATCTATTTAAAGTAGAGTCTCAGGTCTGGTAGCGAGATTCCTCCTGCTTTGTTTTTATTTCTGAGTAATGTCTTGGCTATTCGAGGTTTTTTCTGATTCCATATAAAACAAGGTATGACTTTTTCGAGATCTTTAAAATATGACAATGG
>CAUYRH010002759.1:0-12935 GCA_963574655.1 Perodicticus potto
GTGATTAAGAAAATGCTATGAGGGCTATCTCTCACAGTACGATCAAAATGTTTCTGATTGTATATGAAGCACATTCTGCCCTATGATTGCACCAATGTACACAATTATGATTTAATAAAATTATTAAAAAAAAAAAAGGCCCTCCTTAACCATATAAAAAGGCCCTACTAACTGCAAAATAAACCTCCTAACTTCAAAAAAAAAAAAAATCCTAAATTGTTCTTACCTCAGTCCTCAGGCAACAGCAGGCTCTGCACAGGCAAGCTCATGACTTCTCCAATCACAAGTCTCAGTCTCACCTAAGACTGAGAGGAGGAGTCAAGAGACAGAGAGAAAGAGGGGAGTCGGAGAGTGCTGCAGCGCACATTCCACACATGCGCACTGTGGCCCGGGACGAGTTGACTGCTAAGCAGGACAGGCAAAAACACCCAGCGGGGAGAGACAAAGAGAAGAAGGAAAGTCGGAGAGTGCTGCAGCACACATTCCACACATGCACTGTGGCCTGGGATGAGTTGGCTGCTAAGCAGGACAGGCACTGGCGGCAAAAACACCCAGCAGGCCAGATAAATGTCCTCAGTGGGCTGCATGTGGCCTGTAGGTGTAGTTTGAGGACCCCTGGTCTAGTTGGTACAAATTCATAATGAATAATCTCTCTGAAATCAAAACTTCAGCAACATCATTTTGACTCTTGATTTGGACTGATGAACTTTTTAATCATTGAGAATTGCCTGACTTCCATTGTGCACTTTGACACTTCATTTCAGGTTCATATGGGCACAATTACGTTTCATCACCAGTGATAAAATGGTCCAAAACATCATCTTGCCTCTACAAAAGGTCTTAGAAAACTTTGACTTTCCTTTGCTTTTGTTCATTGATGAGCTTCTTGAACACCAATTTTGCACATACCTTTTGCATGCCAAGAATTTCAGTTAAGATTTTCCTGTTTTTGTATTGATATTTACATGGTCTTTTATGCTTCTCATAGTCAGCTGATGATTTTTACAACCAAGTTGATAAACTTTCACAGTGTTTTCATCAGTTCTGCTCATTACTGCTCATTATGAACCTGCCTCTCTTCATAAGTGTTGCCTTCTCTCCCCTCAGAAAAACAATTCATCGATTTGTATACTGCCATTTTCTTTATGGCATTATCCCCATAAACTTGGACTAACATGTACCCAATTCCACTCTTGACAAGATTAACAAACAATTTGATGTTTGTTTGTTGCTCTATTTCAAACTCTGACATACTTGCAATGGCACACAATGACACACAACAACAATGAACTCAACTCAACAAGATACCATCACACATTAACACAAACACAGCTGTGAAATGTTGATATACCAAGGTTATGAAACCTTACTGAGCTGTTTACACAGTGCTACCAATGCAATTGCATAGTGGCAAGTTCTTGAACTTACTTGTCATACTTCACATATGATTGTGTTAGAAATCATCAAATACTCAGGAATAACTCTAATAAAATGTGTACAAAAAATCAGCAACTGAGATGAACAGACATTTTTCAAAAAAAAATACAAAGGATCAAAAAATATATGGAAACCTGCTTAACATCCTCAGTTATCAGAGAACTGTGAATGAAAACCACAATGAGATACCATCTTACTCTAACTAAAATAAAAAGTCCAAAGACCCACCAAGAGATACCTGGAACTGATAAATAAATTCTGAGGCGTCTCAGTTTACTAAATCAATGTACACATATCAGTAGAATTCTTATACACCAATTCCAGTCAAGGTGAGAGTCAATCAAAGACTCGTAACATTCACAAAAGCTAAAAAGAAAATAAAACACCTAGGAATATACTTGCCCAAGGAGGTGAAATATCCCCACAAAGCAAACTACAAAACATTGGCAAAAGAAATCACGACTAACACAAATAGAAAAACATATCATGCTCATGAATCAACAGAATTAACATAGTTAAAATGCCTATCCTATCCAAGGTGATTTACAGATTCAATGCAGTCCCCATCAAAATAACAAAGTCATATTTCACAGATTAAAAAAAAATAAGTTGGTGCCCCTAGTTCAATGGTTAGAGTGCCAGCCCCGTGTACAGGGGGTGGCAGGTTTGAACCTGGCCAGGACCTCCTAAACAAAAATAAATAAATAAATAAAATAATTTATTTGCACTTTGTTAGAGCCAGGATAAAGCCTGAATAGCCAAAGCAATTTTAAGCAAAAAGAACAAATCTGGAGGCAGCTCATTACCAGACTTCAGCCTATACTATAAGGCTACAGTAACTGAAACAGTCTGGTATTGGCACAAAAATAGAGACATGAACCAATGGGACAGAACAGAGAAGGAAGAAATAAAACCACCCACATATATCCAACTGATCTTTTACAAAGCAGAGAACAATATACACTGGGGCACAGAAGCCATATTTGATAAATGATACTGGGAAATTTGCAGAAGAATGAAATAGAATCCCTATCTTTCATAACTCACAAAAATTAATACAAAACAGATAAAAGATTGAAATGTAAGACATGAAACCATAAGAATCCTAGAAGAAAATGTTGGAAAAACTCTTTTGCATATGGGTCCAGGCAACAAATTTATGAAAAAGACCCAAACTGGAATCACAGCAATAACAAAATAGGGAAGTGGGCCTTGTTTAAACTAAAAACCTTCTGCATAGCTAAGGAAATAATCAACAGAACTGATATCCTATAGAATGGGAGAAAATATTCACAAGCTATATATCTGATATCTACAATGAACTCAAGGAAATCAGCGAGGAAAAAAAAATAAAGAACCCAAATTAAAATATGGGCAAAAGAAATTAATAGAAGCTTTACAAAAGAAGATAGACAAATGGCTAATAGGCATGAAAAAAATCTCAATGTCACTAATCATCAGGGAAATGGAAATTAATACCACAATGAGATACCACCTTGTATTAAAAAGTTCAAAAACAATAGATGCTAGTGTGAATGCAAAGAGAAAAAAAAGCTTATATACTGTGGTGGGACTGCAAATTAGTACAACCTCTATGGAAAAGATTATGGAGATTTCAAAGAACTAAATAGACCTACCGTACAATCTAGCAATACCACTACTGGGTATTTACCCAAAGGAAAAGAAATCATTTTGTAAAAAAAGATGCCTGCATGCAAATGTTTATTGCAGCAAAATTCACAACTGCAAAGATCTGGGATGAACCCAAGTGTCCATCAAATTATAAGTGGATGAACAAAATGTGGTATATGTATACCATGAAATACTACTCAGCCATAAAAAATGGATGAATTAATGCCTTTTGCAACAATTTGGACGGAACCAGAGACCATTGTCCTAAGCTAAGTATCTAAAGAATGGAAAAACAAACACCACATGTGTTCACTATTAATCTGAGACTAACCAGTGAACACACATATGCACAAAAGGAAGTAAAACTCAGTGGAAATCAACTAAGGAGGCAATGAGAGGAGGGGATGGGTGAAAACCTCCCTACAAAGTACAATCAACCAATGAACACTATATGGGTAATGGGGACATCCACTGACTAAACCATTACAAAAGCCACCCACGTAACCAAAAACATTTGTATCCCCTTAATATTTTGACCTTTTTTAAAACTCAAAACAAATAGATGTATGTTGAATGCAGTGAAAAGTAAATGCTTGTACATTTTTAGTGGGGATGTAAATTAGTACAACCTTATAGAGATCAGTGTGGTGATTTCTCAATGAACTAAAAGTAGACCTATCATTGGAACTTCTAGTCCTATTACTGGTACCTACATAAAGGTAAATAAATAATTATATAGAAAAGATACCTGCACTGTGTATCTATCACAGTACTATTCAAAGTCACAAAGATGTGGAAAGCAACCCTAGTGCCCATCAGATGATGAGTCGATAAACAAAATGTAGTGTATGCTTATACAGGATGTGCCAAAAATGTATATACATTTTAATGAAAGAAAAACTGTATTAAAATTTTAATACCCATTATATACCAATAACAATAGATGAATACAGATCCGTTGAGGACCTTTTTTAATTGCAGAAGTCAAACTTGACTTCAGTATTACACATTTAATACAGTTTTTCTTTATTGTATGTATGCAATTTTTGGCGCCTTCATGTACACCATAAAGCATTACTCAGTGATAAGAAAAAATGTCTCTTACAGCAAATTGGATGGAACTAGAAGCCATTTTCCTAAATGAAGAAACTTAGAAACAAAAAAAATTCCACATGTTCTCACTGACAAGTAGGGGGTAAACTATAGCTATGCTAGGACACATAGAGTGGTACAATGGACTTTGGAGATGGAAAAGGATGGTGGGAGGAAATGTATGCTATTCAGAAGATAGATATGCTAAAGCCCAGACTTCACCCTTATTCCACATATACATGTAACAGAATTCAATTTATATGGCAAAATGTATTAAAATGTTTAAAAAGGAAAAATATATAAAAAGTAATTATGGTAGAAAAGCTGGAAAAATCCTTCAAAAGGAGCAAAAGAACAAGTGCCTAAACCAAACCAATATTAAAACATAATTAAGACAGAATAGTATGAAATTATGAATGGAACAGATGTGAAAACCCAGTGATAGACCTACATACATATGTAAATTTAATATGTGATAAGCTGACACTTCCAATTGCTAAAGAAAATGTGTACTTTTAAATAATAAATATTAATATAGTGGACATCCTTTGGGGAAAATATAATATCAGATCTATACCTTAATTATATCAGAATAAACTAAAAAGGAATCATACACCTAAATGTAAAAAAGATATCACATATATATATATGTTAGCACAGAACTAAAAATCCAGATACAATAAAAGAAAGATAAATTCAATTACATAATATATTTTAAAATAAACTTGTTGTGGCATAAAATACCATAACCAAAATCAAAAGAAAAATGACAAAATGTGAGAAAATATTGCCAATGTAAATTGCAGATAAAAAGTTAATATTCAAAAATTATGAAGGACTTTGATAAATAAGCAACAGACATAAACATCTGTCTAAACTCTACAGGAAAAAATATATATAAATGTTTCCAAAATACATGTAAGATATTCCAGGTCATTTAACTTATAAAAACGTAGATTAAAGCTACACTAACTGACCACTTCTCACTTGTATTAGATTGACAATACACCCTGCTGGGAGCTTGTGAAGAAACACGTTCTCGTGAAATTGCTGGTGAGAACAAAACATTATACCACTCTGATGGAGGGGAATTTGGCAATATCTAGCAAAATCAAATACATCCTTTGAGGCTGCAATTCCACTTGTAGACTTGTATGAATTTATTCTGAGGGTATTTCTCTAGAACTAAAAAATAGTACAATAAGGATATTTGTTGGACATTAATTATAATAGTAAATTATTGAAACCAACCTAAATGCTCAGCAGTAGCAGGCAATAGATTTTTATAAACTACTATAATCCAAACAAATGGAATACTTTGTAGCTATTCAAAAAGGCTAAAGAAGATGTCAATAAACTGATAAGAAATGATTCCCCAGATATATTCTTAAATGAAAAAAATGTATCTTCTTATCTATTGTGTAAGAATGAAGAGAACAAAGAAGACATACTTGAGCAGATTTCTCTATTTGTATAGGCATTGCTTATTTTTGCAAAATACACAAAATGAAAACAAAAACTAATAAGAATGGTTACCTAAAGATGCTAAGTGGGAACAGAAGTGAAAGAAAGAATCCAAATTTTCTGATTCATCCTTTTATATATATAATATTTGACATGTGACCATAATGATTTTTATATGAATAAAAAACAAATAATACAAATAACACTAAAATTGAATATATGTAGAAATGAATTTACCTGGGTAGCAATTTTATAAAATAATAGTGCATGTATGCACACAAATTATTTAAGTAAGTTTTGAACAAAGAGCTATGACAACAAACCCCTGTAGATTATGTCCTAAAGACAAAAAAAAAAAAGAACTGAAAAAGAAGATTAAGTTTGCTTTGCAAGCTTGCTGTCAGCAGTGGTATTAGTGTTAGTTATTCTGAAAATATTTTTTTTTCTGTAGGATACATTAAATGAGTAAATGCAATGATGTTAGAAGTCAAGATTCTCACTGGAAATAATAAGACTTAACCTGAGACTACAGAAAAGTATGGAAAGACTCAGCAACATAGCTACCAGTTGCAAGATACATATGCATAGACACATGTGCATTTATACTTACGCATACATTTTTTTTCTAGCTCTGTCACCTGAAAGTTCATAGAAAAAAATAAGCACACTCTGAACCCAAATCTTAGTTTCTAAATACAATTCTCCACTAGAAAGAACTAGGGCTTTCTGGAAAAAAATACTTGATTGCAGATCACGGGCAAGGAAAGTACAAGTAACTGCATAATATACTGCTGAGCCAGAAAGCAAAGAAGTCCTCAATGATTGATTGATAAGGGACACAGAGTTCAACTTGAAGAAACTACCATTACATGTGTTTGGGATAATTTGAACATACGAAAGAATAAGAATGGCAATGAGAAACAACACATCAAATATAAAAATGGAATTCTTTAAATCTATAATGATATTTTTAAAAATAAAAACAACAGGGAAGAGAAGGTTTTTCCTTAAAGAAGGTGTATTTGTAAATGTAAGATGAATAATACAAATTGAAAATCATAACTTTTCAAGCACCAATGTATTAATTGTGAGCAAAGCTCACCATAAATGCTAAAAATATTGAATAAAATTTTATTAACAACAGGATACTCATACAGTCTTAAAGCATCACCTACAGTTATCCATAAAGTGCAAGAGAAAAGGTCACTGTCAATAGAAGAATATCAGAGACACTACTTTATCAAATAATTAAATAATAAAGCATTACCAATAATGCATCAAGTCAATATTATTGATGGGATCCATTGAGAAGGTCACAAGATTGCTTATTTAGTATTCTTGACAAAAACGTTAAAGCTAATTCTAAAAGCCTAGAAATAATTAGTGGTGTATTACACAAAATAACTGGCATGTACTTTATTTTTTGAGAGAGAAAAGAAAAATTTCTTTCTTCTTTTATTGTTTCACGTTCATTGAGGGTACAAAGAATTAGGTTACACTGATTTCATTTGTTAGGTGAAGTCCCTCTTACAATTGTGTCCCACCCCCAAGAGGTGTGCCATACACTGTAACCCCCTCCCGACCCTTTCCCTGCTCCATCATTCCCCTGACCCTTACCTTGAATTGATTTGAGTTTTTCTCTTATAAGCATATGTATTAGATTGTCTATTGGGTTCATATTAGAATAGAGTACATTGGATTCTTGCTTCTCCATTCTTGTGATGCTTTACTAAGAAGAATGTATTCCAACTCTATCCAGGTTAATACAAAAGATGCAATGTCTCCATCTTTTTTAACAGCTGAATAGTGTTCCATGGTATACATATACCACAGCTTGTTAATCCATTCCTGGGTTGGTGGGCATTTAGGTTGTTTCCACAATTTGGTGCTTGTAAAATGAGATGCAATAAACAGTCTAGTGCAGTGGTTCTCAACCCTCCTAACACCAAAACCCTTTAATACAGTTCCTGTGGGTTGCAACCCACAGGTTGAGAACCTCTGGTCTAGTGCAAATATCCTTATGATAAAATGAATTTTGTTCTTCTGAGTAGATACCTAGCAATGGGATTGCAGGATCAAAAGGGAGGTCTAATTTGAGTTCTTTGATGATTCTCCATACTTCCTTCCAAAAAGGTTGTATTAGTTAGGCATGTACTTTTCAAAAGTCCGAAAGTCCACTCTGGGAGGCCAAGGCAGGTGGATTGCTTAAGGTCAGGAGTTCAAGACCATGCTCAGCAAGACTGAGATTCCTCTCTACAAAAATAGAAAAACTAGCCAGGCATTGTGTTAGGCCCCTGTAGTTCCACCTGCTGGGGAGGTTAAGGGAAGAGGATCACTTAAGCCCAGGATTTTGAGGTTACTGTGAGCTTTGACATCATGACATTCTAGCCTAGTGCAACAAAGTGAGACTCTGTCTCAAAAAAAAAAAAAAAAAAGCCTGAAAGTCATGAAAGACAATAGAGAGACTAATTCCAAAGAGAATAAGCTGAGAAAACTAAGTGTGCTGAATGATCCTTGATTGAATCATGAATTAAAAAAAAATTTTTTTTGGCTAAGATCAACTGTAGTATCCATTCTTACCAGTTTAATATCTGATATGGCGTCTGTGCAAGGACAATATATTATTAACACTCCACTGACAGTACCGGGCAGATCCCTGAAGCAGAAAATGAATAGAGAAACATTGGATTTAAATAAGACTCTAGAAAATAAGGACCTAACACATCTACTAACATTCTATCCCAATGCTACTGAATATACATTTTTGTCATCAGTACATGAAATAGTTGCCAAGATTGATCATAAATTAGACCACAAACACAAGTCTTAGCAAATTGAACAAAGTTGAAATCCTACCATATATCTTCTCAGACCACAGTGGAATAAAACCAGAAATCAAGTTCGAGAGAAATACTCCAATCTACACGAAGTCAGGGGAATTAAATAACCTGCTGCTGAACAATCCTTGGGTCAATGATGAAATTAAGATAGAAATCAAAAGATTCCTTGAATTGAATGACAAAGGGAACACAAGCTGTCAAAATCCATGTGATACACTAAAAACACTTTACGGTACAGTTCATAGCATTAAATGCCTACATAAACCAGACAGAAAGATGCAAATTAACTAACTAAAACCACATGACAAGAAATTGGAAAAGAAAAAGCAAAACAAACCCAAAGCCAGCAAAAGAAAAAAAATAACAAAGCTCAAAGCAGAACTAAACAAAATAGAGAACAACAACAAAAAAATCAATGAAGTGAAAAGTTGATTCTTTGAAAAGATTAACAAAATTAACAGACCACTAACCAGATTAACCAGAAATATAAGATTAAGGACTCAAATAATGTCAGTCACAATGAAAAAGGAGATGTTACAACTGATATCACAGAAATATAAAATATCATCTGTGAAAAATATGTAAACCTCTAAACAAAGAAACCAGAAAACTAGGGGAAATGGATAAATTATTGGAAACACACAGTCTCTCAAGCCTAAATAAGGAAGAAACAGAAACCCTGAACAGATCAATAATAAACAGTGAGATTGAAGCAGTAATAAAAAAAATCTCCCCCTCCAAAAAAAAAAAAAAAAAGCCTTGTACCAGACAGATTCACAGCCAAATTCTACCAAACCCACAAAGAAGAACTGGCACCTATCCCATGGAAACTATTAATCTACAACATCAAGAAGGAGAGAATACTCCCTAACTCATTCTAGGAGGCCATTATCACCTTGATACCAAAGCTAGGAAAATGCACAACTAAAAGAGAGAACTACACACCAATAGCCCTTAAGAACACAGATGCAAAAAAATCCTCAACAAAATACTAGCAAGCCGAATTCAATAGTATATCAAAAAAATATTACACCATGATCAAGTGGGTTTCACCCCAGAGATGCAAGGAAGGTTTAACATATGCAAATCAATAAACATGGGTCACCACATAAAGTGAAATAAAAAGACTACATGATCTTCTCAATATATGAGCAAAAAGAATTTGATAAAATCTAGCACACTTTCATGATAAAACCCCTTAACAAATTAGGCACAGAAGAAACATACTTTAAAATTATAAAAGTAGGACCTCTATAAGTTGACCACCCAAGGGACTGTAACAAACTGATTAACATATAGACATGGTCAATGTATGGAGGTGGTCCACATAAGGAACTAGACTTACTGTATTAATACATGCATGTGGTGCACGTCTGGTCTATGAAAATGAGATTAACTTAAGGAGGTGGTCAGGTAAAACTATTCCCATTTGCTGATGATATGATCTTTTATCTAGAAAACTCTAATGACTTCACCAAAAGATTCCTGGAATTAATGAATAAATTCAGCAGAGTCTCTGATTATGAAATTAATGTACACAAACCAGTAGCATTTCTATATACTAAAAAAAAAAAACAGTCAAGTGGAGAGCCAGATCAAGGACTCCATATCATTCATAACAGCTAAGAAAATCAAATACCTAGAAATATCTTAACAAGAAGGCTAAATGCCACTATAAGGAGAACCACAAAACACTGATGAAGAAATCATAGATGACACAAATATGTGGAAAAACAACTCATGGTCATGGATTGGTAGAATCAACATCATTAAAATGCCCATACTTCCCAAAGTGGCCTACAGATTCAATGCAATCCCTATCAAAATTGCAGGGACTTATTTCAAAGATCTAGAAGAAATAATCTTAAACTTCATTTGGAACCAAAAAGAGCAGAAATAGCCAAAGCAATCTCTAGCAAAAGAACAAACACAGAGGCATCACATTACCTGACTTCAAATTATACTACAAAGCTATAATAACCACAACAACAAGATACTGGTACAAAAAGTAGACACAGACTAATTAAACAGAATAGAGAATCCAGAAATAAATCCACCTACCTATAACCATCTGATCTTGACAAAGCAGACAGTATACACGGAGAAAAGGATGCCCTATTCAATAAATAGTGCTATAAGAACTGGATATACACATACAGAAGATTGAAACAGGATCCATATCTATTGCTATATAAAAATTAATTCAAAATGGATTAGAGACTTAAATGCAAGTCATGAAATCATAATGATTCTAGAAAAAATGTAGAAAAAGTCTCTTTTTGTTTTTGTTGTTGCAGTTTGGCTGGAGCCGGTTTTGAACCCACCACCCTCAGTGTTTGGGGCTGGTGCCCTACTCACTGAGCCACAGGAGCTGCCCAAGAAAGTCTCCTTTGACATTGACCTAGGCAAAGAATTTATGATTAAGATCCCAAAGACAAATATAAAAACAACAAAAATGAATATATGGGACTTAATTAAATTAAAAAACATCTATACATCAAATGAAATAATCAACAGAGGCAATAGGTAACCTATAAAATGGGATAAAATATTCATAAACTGTATATCTAACAAAGGAATGATACCCAGAATCTACAAAGAACTCTAAAAAAGAAAAAAAAGCATCAAAAAGTGGGAAAAAGAAAGACAGGAACAAAAGTTTTCAAAGGAAGGTAGATAAATGTCCCACAAACATACAAAAAAATGCTCAACATCATTAAACATCAAGGAAATGAGAATTGAAACTACAATGGATACCACCTTACTCCGTTAGAATGGCCATTAATTAAAATGTCAAAATCAATAGACGTTGGCATGGATTCAGAGAGAAAGAAATGCTTACACTGTTGGGGTGACTGCAAATTAGTAAACCTCTGGAAAACAGTATGGAGATTCCTCAAGGAAAGAAATGTAGACCTACCATTCAATTCAGCAATCCCATTGCCGGGTTTCTACCTAAAGGAAATGAAGTCATTTTATCACAAATACACCTATACTTGAATGTTTATCACAGCACAATTCACAATTGCAAAAATGTGGAGTCAACTTAAATGTCCTTCAATTCATTAGTGGATAAAAAAAATGTAATAGCATGGAGTACCGCTCGGCCACGAAAAGTAATGAAATAATGTCATTTGCAGCAACATGGAGGGAATTAGGAATTATCTTAAGTGAAGTATCTTAGGAATGGAAAAGCAAACACCATATGTTCTCAAAAATAAGTTGGAACTAATAGATGGGTACACATTGGCATAGAGTGATATAAAGAGCATGAGAAACCAAGAATGGGGGAGGGTGGGAGAGTAGGGGTGAGATAAAAACTTACATATTGGGCACAGTGAACATTATTCTGCTGATAGGCACACCAAAAACTCTGACTTAAGCATTATACAAGGTATCTATGTAATAAAAACATTTATACCTTCTTGAAATATTATGTATTTTGGATGTGACAACAGCACTAGAGTTATGAATAAAAATGTCCTTATCTTGAGGACATTGATGGTGAAGTACGTGTATTTAACAATGAATTATCATGAAATCTGCAAGTGATTTTTAAATGGTTCAGCAAAGATCTCTCTATACAGAGGAAGCAAAAGGGAGAAGACAAGTTTTATGAATTGGTAACAAGTGATGAATTTAAATAAAATGCATATAAATGTTCATTATGTAAGTTTTCCAGTTTCCTGATAGGTTTGAAATTTTCCAAAGGAAAATCTCAGGAAAATAAAAGATCATTTAGAATTAAATTCAAAAATATATTTATTTGGAAGAATGGAAAAGTTATTTGAAGCTACACAGAACGAAGATTATCTAATACATAATAAAATTTATAGTCAAGTTAGTTAAATCTTTCATTAGCTAAAGAAGGATAATTAAAAAGGAAACATGCCCTGTGTTTTTACTTAGTAGAATATTCCTAAGTAAAAGTATAGTTTTCTCATATTCTCCCTCATTCACCAAAAATGTGTAGTAATTCACAAGAATGTTGATTCTTTGAATATTTCCAGAAAGTATTGTAGATTTTGAGAATAAAGAGAAGTTAAGCAGGGGTCATAAATTCAATAATATCAAAATCACGAATTATATTCCATATTGGCCAGGGAACCCTGGCTTCAAGTCCCACCACTGTTACTCACCAGACATGGAGTCACCATCTAAATACAAATGTGAAGGAGCCGCGCGTCGTGCCCTGCGCTGCCCAGACTAGCGAACAATACAGTCAAGATGGCTAAAGGTAACCACAAGAAACCAAAGGGCAAGATGTCTGCCTATGCCTTCTTTGTGCAGACATGCAGAGAAGAACATAAGAAGAAAAACCCAGAGGTTCCTGTAAATTTTGCAGAATTTTCCAGGAAGTGCTCTGAAAGGTGGAAGGCAATGTCTGGGAAAGAGAAGTCTAAATTTGATGAAATGGCAAAGGCTGATAAAGTCCGCTATGATCGGGAAATTAAAGATTATGGCCCAGCT
>CAUYRH010002762.1:0-27058 GCA_963574655.1 Perodicticus potto
GTAAATGAGAAAATATCATGAATGTTATATCAATCAGGTTGATAAAAATATCTCCGATTGTATGTGAAGCCCACACACTGTACCCCATGACTGAATTATTGTACACAGCTATGACTCAATAAAAAATAAAAAATAAAAAAAGAAGCAAAATTGCATATTTTTATTTGCAACAGAAATTACTTATTGATTTTTTAAGATTGACAGATGTCTTGCATGCACAGTCTTAATTGAAAAAAATTTTTTTAAATTGCTATGATTACTTCACTTTTAAAACTGAAAAGGCAGATCTTCAATGATATTCATAAATTCTAAATTCTGAGAGATGATAAGTGGCTGAATTTGGATACTAACTCTTCCAGTTGGGTAAGGATTACACACATTTTGTTAATTTTGCTCTACTATATAACTGAAAATAATTCAAATGATGATGATTTCATGTAGTGATATTTGTTTTTTAAACTCAACTTTCCTCCTAAACAATTACAAAATAACCATGGAAAGAATGGGGATTTTCTTGGATATACTGACCAAGATGGGAGCCTATAGATGTGGTTCTCTAGAAGAAGACCAAAAAAGGAAAGTAAATGCCCACCTATAGATTGACTCAATTGGAGACAGTATTATAAGTCATTAGCGAAGCAGTAGAAGACACTCATAGTGAAGGAGGTGGGGATGAGAAGTTCCACTTGCCAAGAATGGAAGATACCTGGGGGATACCCTTACATTTGGGGAAGACATAAAGGATAGAATGCCATTGCCCTACACTCCCACATGGACAATGTGAGTTGAAATGTCAGCTCTGCCCCCATCATTACAGTGTTCCATACAAATCAGGGAACTGCTTGTCGACTGTATAGTAAAGTTGCATTGGCATGCAGGCTCAGGAGGAATCTGCTGGCTTCGGTTCAGTTACCATAGCTGACACCACTGGAGCACCCAGTCTATCCAAAGATTGGCTTCGCAGCAACTGCCCCAATCTCATCCCTTCTCCAGCAGGAGATGGATCAGGGGAGCACAGATGCCCATGGCAAGGCAATCCCTCCCACACTAGAGAACTTTTCACAGAGTCTGAGAGGTGCCATAGTAGCAGCCTCAGTAGCACTCCCTTGAGAAGAGAGCCCAAGCCATCCGACAACTAGTCCCCAAAGTTCTAGACACTTACCAATGGAAAAAGTCACCTGAACATGTGTTCAAAACCCATGTCCCTTTGCCCTCTGGTGCCAAGCACAGGTTCATGCTCCCACAGACCCACACACCAAGTGGCAGGCCATGCCCCTGTACATCCACATGCCAACTGGTGAGCCATCCCCTTGTGATCTCACACACCAACCCAAGGAATAAGCCTCTCAGACTCACATGCCACATGAAGATCCACACTCTCACAGACCGAGACTCTGTGTAGTCAGCCACACTCCACAATCACCCTGCGTGCTGATTGGCAGGCTACATACACACATCTCTATGTGTCGACCATGTCTCATGGTTTTGTGCATCAGCCAACAAGCCATGCCCCCACATCACCATGCAATACCACATCTGTTGTACTTTTCCATCATGGACCTGCCAGTCACAAGTTGTCCCCACTGCTGTGTGCCACCAATACACCTAGATTTTGATGGAGGAAATGCCCACAGACCTGAAAACTGCCACCACTACCTAGATAGCCCTGTAGAATAGCCATTATGACCACTAGGGGGAGAAACTGGAAGAGTAATTCTCCTGCAATGCCCACCTCAGTAGAAAGGGATCCCTCCAACCCCCTGCTTAAGCTTACAACAGCAACCTAGGGACCAACCCACTACTCCACATAAAGATTCCTCTACCACTGGCCCAGGTCCCATGACCCACTCAGCCACTGACCAAGGTCACATGACCCACCCTGTTGTTGGCTGCAGTCTCATAATATATCTAGGTGCCCGCCAAGGTCCCATGGCCTGCCTAGGCACTTGCCAAAGTCATACACCTGGTTCTGTGCAGAGGGACTTGCACAATTCTCTGCCTTAGATTACAGCAGCAGCGGAGGGCCCAACTTACCAATATGATGAAGTATTCCGCCAACATTGGCTTACACTCTGACGACCACAGAGGATTGAAATGACTCAGGAGAATAGGTGCATTACAGGCTCTCAGTGCATTTGCCTTTTACCAGGTCAAGCCTCCTTAGTGACACACAGCATTATCTAGGGTCTTCTTCTCCTTGTCACTAAACAGATGAATTCCTAGCAAAGAACCTGTGCAATGAAAACCTATGAATGCTGAGTTGAAAGAAGAGGTTTCAGATGAGAAAAAAAATACAAATACAAGGAGAAAAAAAATTCTGACTACATGAATGAACAAGCTAGTTTAATATACACAAAAAATGGTAATAGATCCACAGACACAGACCCTAACAACAGAAAATTTTTGAAATGACTGAAAGGAATTTATAATATGGATAGCAAAAAGATGAATGGATTTGAAAAGAAAATTAAAAACCAATACAAAGAAAAATATAAAATTAATCAGAATATATATTTGAAAAAACTCATGAAAAGATAGACAACACGGGAACTAACATAACAGAATTTAAAAAAAATTAAGAAATCATTTAGGGAACTATAAATACAGCTGGGCTAGACCTAGCAGAAGGAAGAACTTCAGAGCTTGAAAACAAGTTAGTTCAAGATACAGAAAAAAGAATAAAGGATGAACAATCACTCAGAGAAATGTGGAACTATGTGAAATTACATGAATTACAAAGGGAGAAGAAAAAGCAAAACCACAAAAAACCTATTGAATGAAATAATTGAGAACTTCCATGGTATTACCAGAGATTCAGACTTCCAGACACAGAATGATCATTGAATACCAGGAAAATTCATCACAAATAGAACATCTCTGAGAAACACAATTATCAACCTGGCCAAAGTCAAAATGAAAGAGAAAATTCTACAAGCTATAAGATGAAACCAACTAATAACCTACAAAGGAAAACCCATCAGGTTAACAGTAGAATTCTTAGTGGAGAGTTTATAAGCTGGAAGGAATTAGGGTCCTATTTTTAACGTAGATTTCTTAGTGAAGAGTTTACATGCCAGAAGTCACTGGGGCCCTTTTTAAAGAAGAAAAGCTACTAGACAAGTATTTTGTATCCTGCATCACTAAGTTTTATAAGTGATGGAGAAATAAAGACTTTTGCATACAAGCAAATAGTAAGGGCATTTGTCACACAGGAAATGCTCAAAAGGGCAATATACTTGCTATAGCACAATGGTTACTCACCAGTGTAAAAACAAATAAAAGTTATAGCTCACAGCTTTTATAAAACAATATTTACATTTAACCTACAGACTTAAAGAAAAGAGATAGAAAAAAATATTCTACACAGTTGGAAACCAACAGCTAGCAGGTATAGCCATTCTCATGTCAGATAAAATGACTTTAAATGAATAATGTTTTTTAAAAAGACAAAACTAGCCATTATACTATGGAAAAGGGAGTTTCCAGATACATAGAGTAAATTCTTCTAGATCTAAGCACAGAAATGACTAGTTGAATCCTAATTTCCAGGGAATTCAACACTCCACTGACAGAACTGAACATGTCTTTAAAGGAGAAAACAAATAAAGTAACTCTGGACTTACACAGGATTATAGAAAACATGGATCTAATGGACATTTAGAGAATATTTACTCACACTCTACTTAATATGGATTCTTTTCATCAGTATATGGGCTTTTTCCACATACTGATGGTCATACCTTAGGGCACAAAATAAGTGTCAGCAAGCTAAAAAAAATTAAAATCCTACATTGCATCTTCTCAGATAAGAGTGGATCAAAAATAAAATCAATTCTAAGAGAAACACTCAAATCAACACAAAGTCATGAAAATTAACAAACCTGCTGCTGAACTATCTGTGGGTCAGTGATGAAATTAAGATAGAAATCAAAAGATTCCCTGAAGTGAATGCAAAGGGGGCACAAGCTTTCAAAATCTATGAGATGCAGTAAAAGTAGTCCTAATGGGAAAGTTCATAGCCTTAAATGCATACATTAAAAGGACAAAAAGATCACAAATTAATACCATAATGTCACATACAAGGAAGTAACAAAAGATGAGCAAACCAAACTCAAAACCAGCAGAAGGAAAAAAAAAGTAACAAAGCTCAGAGCAGAACTAAATGAAATGGACACCAAAAAAATCAATACAAAGGATCAATGAAATGAACAATTTGTTCTTTGAAGAGAAAAGATGAATGAAATCAATAGACTACTAGCCAGAATAACCAGAAATAGGACTCAAAGTAAGCTCAATCAGAAATAAAAAGAACACATTGAAATTGATTCCAGAGAAATATAAAATATCATCTGTCAATACTACAAAAACCTCTAGGTACACAAACTAGGAAACATACCTAGAGGTTTTTGTAGTATTGACAGATGATATTTTATATTTCTCTGGTATCAATTGTAATGTGTTCTTTTCACTTCTGGTTGAGCTTACTTTGACTTCAACTCCTCAAGCCTGAATCAGGAAGAAATATAAATCTAGACCAGACCAATAAAGGATAGTGAGATTAAAACAATAATAAAATATCTAACAAAACAAACAAACGCCCTAGACTAGATGGATTTACAGCCTAGTTCTACCAGACCTACAAAAATAACCAATTCCTATCTTGCTCCAGTGTTGTGGAATTATTCCTAAAGCAATTATTCCACAACACTGAGAAGGAGGGAATACTCCCTAACTCATTTCATAAGCTACACAACAACAAAACCAAAAGAACGCATTTCAATAAAAAAAAAAAAACATGCATTCAAATGTTTATCACACAGCACAATTCACAACTGTAAGGATGTGGAATCAACCTAAGGGCCCATCAGTTCATGAGTGAGTAAAGGAAATGTGGTCTATGTATACCATGGAGAACTACTCAGCCATTAAAAAGCAGCAAGTTGGATGAAACTGGAGACCATTATCCTAAGTGAAGTATTTCAGGAATGGAAAATCAAACACCATATGTTCTCACTCCTAAGTAGGAGCTAAATGTTGGGTATGCCTGAACACAAAACGATATACAAGAACTTGAAAAAACAAGATGGGAGGAGGGTGGGAGGGGAGAGAGGGTAAAAACTCACCTATTAGCTACCATAAACATCGTTCTGGTGAAGGGCACACCAAAAGCCCTTACTTAAAAATTATCCGAGGTATCCATGGAACAAAACCCCTTGTGCTCCTTCCTAAAAAAGAAAAAAAAATACACTAAAAAAAAAGTTTTCTTAAAAGCGAGCAAGTCAAATCTTGTTGAGCTGTTTATAAGCAGGATAGTTCATATGAGAATTACTTTTAAGAATTAGGTCATAACTGATAAAAATTGGAAACTGAAACCTAGTCTTAAATCGTAATTCTCAATTCATGGATGATTTTATTGTTTTTTGTTTTTTGAGACAGCATGGATGAGTTTAGATCTGCCTAGATTTTAGAGAGGACGTGATATTCTTAGAATATCTTTTCCTCATCTTTTCTTTGTCATTCAGATCATGAGAAAAGAACCAGTTGGTCAAACAAATACAAGGTAAAATTTAAATTAGGTATTTACACATCTCTAATATTAAATTGATATTTAAATACTAAAGACTTTTCTATTCTCTTCATAGGGAATAAGGCATTTGTAGGGCAAAAAAAATAAAGAATTTGAAAATAACTCTATGTGCATCTTGATCAGTATTCTGGATACTTTTTGAAGGGGATTTTTGTTTAATTTTAATAGTTATTACATAGGAATTTAAAGTTCTGCACTTTGAAAGACATCTAATGTGTTAACAAGATTGAGACTAATCATCAACATTATGCAAAATTTGACTGAATAATAATGTAAACATTTTGTAAGAATGAAAAAAGGAAGTAGACATCATATGAATTAATTTATTCGTATAATAATGCCACCTTACTTTATAGGAAATTATTTTATTCATATTATTTTACCCGAGGCAAAGGAAATAGCAAGAGAATGATGACTTTTTTCTCATTTCTTTGTACAATATTTCAAACTTGTGGGTTTTTTTTCTTTTCTCTCTTTTATTATAAACACGGGTATACAGATAGATATAGATAGGCAATTTTGTGCTGCCAAAAATGTCAGTCTGCTTAACTTATTTTTTCCTGATATTCTTACATTTTGCTTAACAGGTTGCATTTCTCTAAATTTTCACTTCCTTTTTATTCTTTTTTAGTCATTCTCCAATTTGTTCCACTTCTATTTTTTAACATATTCCATTTCTTTTTCAAATTCTAAAACCTTATATTTAAACAATCTCAGTGAAATCCTCTTTGCCCTCTCCTGTTCTGCTCTATTCCGTCGCCAAGCACTACTTATTTCCTTCTTTGTTTCTGTTCTGCTACTCCAATACCCTAGGCTGCACTGTCTATCCAGCCAGTATCAACAGTAAATTCAGAATACACATATCTTTCCAGGACACACATAGGGGCCAAAAATACATGTATTAAAATGTATAGTACAAAAATTATTACTTTTAGCCATGAACAAAATGAGTATCCAATGTGATCAGTAATCCCAGGCCTTTCCTGTGTTGTGTTTATATGTGCACATGTGTGCCACATTTTACTTTAACAAATAATCAGTTGAAATGGGTAAGAGGAAGTTAGTTGTTTGTTCAGAATGCATTAAGATAGAAATAAACAACATAGGTACTGAAAGACAAAACATCTATTTACGATGTGACAATTCAGAAAAAGAACATCAAAATTTGCCAAAATGCTCTTCCTTTGCTAACGCTGCCCACATCATCCCACTTGTGAGTTTTGAGTTTCATCGTGGAATTGATGAAAGCCACAGAAAGAAACTGGAGGGCAAGGATTAGAAAGCAGACTGCAGTGAGGACTCAGAGACTGTGATCTATAACCTGTTGGAACCAAATTAAGAGATTTGGTGAAAGGAATTTAACCTACAAGGGAAAGATTAAAGAGGCTTTAAGAATTTGATATACATAACCATAGGCCCTTCGCCAGCTTTTTCCCAGCTTTTTCTAGACCAGACAAAGAACTGCATTGAAAGTACAGCATGAGAAATGTTTCTGATGAAAAGAATTGTTAAATGCTCTCACAGAAGTCAAGTACCAGGTCTTCAAAGCCATTAATCATAGAATTTATGTTTAATCACTCAGGATTGTGCATGCTTTGTCCTCCCCGTAACTTATGTTTATTACATTTTAGTGATTTTGTGTGGTTTGCTGTAGGAGACATTGCCTTAAAGATCCAATTGGACCAAGAGAGTACGACCATTTCCAAAAGCCACTAATGACGTGTGCTTCCAAAATGTGAATACCTGCGAATCAGTGGTCATGAGGATGTTCTAATACTACGTCTGAATCCTGACCAAATCTGCTGATGTCATTTTTCCTCCAAAATAGGAATATTTGGACATGTAAAACACATTCAGGATTTTGACTATTTAATTTTAACCTTTCCTAGTCCCCTGTGCCCAATGCCTTACTGATTGAAACCAATTGATTGCAGTTAAGTATACAGCATTAGAAATCAGGAAAAACTGGACCCTCAATCCAAAGTGCAGTAATAATACACTTACAGGACAGCCAAGTCTCACTCTCCCTCACTGTAAAATGAGAGGATCAGGCTAGATTTCCTACAGATGGTTTCTACCATTTTAAATGCCTTAATCCTTGGTATCTGCCATATTTAAACCCCCAAAGAACTGTATATTAGAGGAATTGGTGACAATACGAATATGGACCTAGTGAAGTGCCTTAGACAAATCTGAAATATCTATAAGAACAGTCATTTTCCTACAGGAAAATTTTTGTGTCAAAAGGTGATTCCTAAAACATTCTTCAGCCTGCCTTGGCGGTCAGTACAGCCCAAGCAAGCCAACTAACCATCAGGCATAAATTGTGCATGTTGTAAAACACACAGAAATACGTTATTAGAATCTAGCATTTAACCAAAATAGAAAAATCAGGAAAATAATGTTTTAAATTATCTTGTAGGCTGATAAAAGTTCAACTAAGAATATGACACAGAAATAGATAGGAACGGAAAGGGTTTCCTAAGTACTTTAAAAAAGGATAGAGAGATTGACGTGTAAGTTCAAGAAGTAATTGAGAGAGTGACAGGAGGTGGAAGAGGAATCAGACGTGAGATGAAAAAGGCTTTGTGGAAGGGACAGATGGAATGACGGATAAAGCAGGTGTACAGGTCAAATATCACCTTCCTGAAGTACCTAGATGGGGGAAAAAGGAGAAGAAAGGGGATAGTGTGTAAATTTTTTGCTTAGATTTTGGATGCCAAGTGAAGAATGAATTGGACTAACTTTCTTGTGACACTAAAGCACCTTGAAAAAGGGGACCCATGATATAGGCAGGAAGAAGGAAAAAATGTGCACACCCCATCAGCTATTTGTACATGCACATGGCTTCTAGCTAGGGATTAATATATTAGGGTGATTGTCTTTGAGATGTTTCTCCTTAATAATAGTACCTGGATTGTTTAAAGGAATGACCAACATACTCAAAAATCTTATATAGTCACTGGATCAACATACTATTATGAAAGACCACTCTTGTCAAACTAGTTTGTTTCAAGTTTTGGGCCATTCTTTACTTCATGCTTCCTCCCCTCCCCCACACCTATTTATTTCACAGCAAAAAACAATTATTTCCATGCGGGTGAGAATTAGAGTTATAGTTACAAAATTACTATTAAAGCATGTCTAATTTCAAAGTGTTTACAAGGAAGTGACTCTAGTAGTAGGTCACAACATTGGGAAATAATAATAACACTAGTTAAGAACATAGTGATGAATGAAACCAGAAGCCACAAAAAACCTTCCCAAGAGAGCATTTCCAAAATTTCCTTTAAGAAGAAAATGTATGGGTTTATAAGGGAGGATATATATGAAGTGCTGAAAAGGGAAAAAAGTAACTAAAAACACAAAAGAGAACTAAACAAAAAAGCAGAATGCAATCATTTTGGTTATGGTTCAAAGTGTTATAGTAGAAGCAGCACAGCAGCAAGTTTAACACGTCCAAGCTTCAGAGTTCAGTGCACCTGGATTTACATCCTCAGTCCTGTCATCTTCACCTCCTGGTTGCAGTTGCTCCTCAGCAATATGTGGATGGTAGTTCTGAGCTTGCAGAATCTTCAAAATAGTTAATCCACAAAACCAGATCAATTCCTCATAAGAAAGAAAAAGTGGCACCCTTATTGTTATTATTTTAAGTATTTGTTATAAATACATGTATTTAGCATTCTACTAAATTTCTATAACTGGACAATAAAATATGTCAATTTCGAGGCATTCAACAATAACTATTTATTAAACTGTAAAATGCTTCTTCGAGTCTCTTTCTGTTTGGTAATTTTTTTTGTGTTTAATCTCCATTGAGTTTTCAACACGATGCAGTGCAGGGCTCTATTTCAAATATCTTTTCTGGGAATATATGTTGCTATGTGCTTTGCGCAATGCACGCCTTGTGGGTCTGGTAGCAAGAACATTTTCCTTCCACTCCTCGCTTGCAGCCCTTCACCGCTCCCTTTCTTGGTCACCAGTCTAGTATAAACTCTCTGCTTTAAAGTGTTATCTATGTAAATTCTTCTGCCACAGCCGGACAAGATGCATTCAAGAGTTTTTCTGTTTCCTGTGTGGTGAAGCAGCTTTCCCCTAACGACTATTTCCCATCAGTACCCACAAAGACCTACCTTCTTAACCACCGTTTCAACGGTTTCTTACCACTTCCACCTTTCTATAGAACATTTCATTTGGAAGGAGGTTCATAAATATTTGTTCACTGGGCCGTTCAGACTGATAACATCTCTTGGGACTTAAACTTTGATGCGCAATTCTCATCTGGAAAAAAATGCAACTGTCAAACATTGACAGATAATGCCAAAATGAAAACAAAACTCTTCTCTGTCTTAAAGTCACAACAAGGCAGTTATTTGTTTTGCTCTCTTGCAGAATAGGATTTCTTACATTTTTTAAAAAATCAAAGGGAAAGCATTTTACTGTTTATTTAGCTAACTTTTATAAAATTTTCATATAATTGGATCCTAAATCATGTGTTTTATCGATAAATGTATCATTTTTAGTAGCAACTAGTGACCTAAGAAAACAAAATTAGGTTGACCAATGGGATGACATAAATTTAAATATTTTATAACAAATGAGAGAATTCTATTAGCTTTTTCCTAACGAAAGAGTGATGTCAAGACATTTTTAACATGCTCAAAATTTTTCTTCTACATGTAAAAATGCCTCTCCTAATTAATTGCAAAAACATATTGTAAGTATCATGGCTACATTCTTTATCAACAAAGAGTATTTTAATAGTGTTTTGAAGTCATAATTATTTTACCTGCTCATTTTTGAAACACTAAATTGATTCGAATAACTTTTATGAATCAAGTAATTATGAAAGTTCCACAGTAATTTACATGTCCTATCTTGTTCTTGCCATTGCTTTTTAATTTGCTGGCTTTATAGCCTTTGCTCTTGTGATTTTAATTTTATTATGTTGGCATGATATTTCCAAATTGGGTTTTAACTGAATTTTCCTGGATAAGAATTTCTTTCAGTTCAACATATTTGATGCTTCAAAAGCAAAGTGTGGCTCAAAACTGCCCCCTCTCCTGCCCACACTGATGAACAAACACGGTCGTGTCACAGAAAAAGGAGGAACTGTGAGTTAATGTTTATTCCTGCCATAAACAGCAGAAAACGTGTACTAAGAAATATTACTAGACACAAAACACACCAGTCTACTATCTAGTGATTTTGAGAATGTCTTTCCAAAGTAAAGTAGGTCATCTGACAGACTTGGATGTGTTAACTCTGTGAGTGTCCCAGAAGAAAATATAGTCTTGGACTCCTCGAATCACCTCCTAAAACCATGAAACAGCCTTTGGGTTCTATTAATATATAAAGCAACTTTTGGCAAATTTTTAACTAAGGGTCTGCTCATGCTTATTTTTCTGTACTTTAAATAATCACAAATTACGTTTTCTTCCCCCCACAATATGTGATCTCCTTTTCTTTCTCAAGGTCACCGTTGTACTTTGGACTTTTGTCTCTCTCTGCCCATCTCTAGTATCTCTTTTTCTTCCATATTACTAATTTTTATCATAATCATCATCTCAATGAGGTTCTAATTTGGTTATAAATTTCTTTGAATATTGTCATGGCTTCCTTCACAACATGAAATAGTAAAATTGTTAAAAATATATTCTGATATGGAAGAGCATCTATAATGCAGTCCCAACCAACTTTCCAACCTTTTTCTAATAACATCATTTCATGGTCCACCTGTTTGGGGAATTGAGCTGATCAGCAAACATGCCAGAGATTTCTTTCCTCTGACCTTTTGATTATATTATTCCCTCTGTCTGGAATACTCTCAATCAGCCTATTCCTTCTGAAATCAGGTATGTTTTGTTCCTTGGCTCTAATTTAAGCTAATTCTCCAGCATGGAACTCTCAGATCTTTCCAATAGAATACAATTGGCCCTCATTAAAAGTCCATAAAAGTTTCTTGCAAAATATTTGAGGTATATATGACTTCTGTGTGTAGTGGTCTCACCTGTCTATCTAAACTGTAAAATGTTTTAGGATGGGGGATATAACATTAGGGAGAAATTTCTGCTAGGAAATTCATAGATTGGCTTTAGGCAGTGGTCAGTTACATGCCAAAGGGGAACAGAAGTATTCATTTATTGAGAGAGTTTGCTACTCTTTAAGAATCACTGCTTTAAGGAAAGAACAATGATACTCACATATTACCTTCAGCAGAAGGTATTTTATTGCAATACACCAAATTTTAGGGTATATATTTTCAAATTTATATAGCTTCATATTTGTTTTTATTTATTTGAATGAAACGTAGAAAAAAAATCTCCTAAAGGAGTATGTATTTCTTTTCTCTTTTTAGTAGGCCTATAATTTTTTTTCAGCAACCTAAATCCTGCTAGCCCCAGATAATGTCTTAACCTTAAAATTTAAAGATAACTCCTGTGAGAATACTTGAGTGTATCACATCTAAATATCTCTATTTGTGAATATTAGATGTGATTTGAAATTTTTCCTAAGATGAAAATGAAATATTTTAAATAAATGAAAAAAATAAATAAATGAAATGACATGAGGCAGTACAAAAAAAAAAAAAAAAAGGAAAAATAAATCTCTCTGAGACAGTAGAAACTTCAGGCAAACTATGGAACCATATCATAACTAAGAGACAATCTTACTTCTATAATCATTTGGATATTAGATGTGGGAGTAGGGAATTCATAAACATAAGTCAATATGTCTAATACACAATATTTTATGTCATAGGTCAAATATTCAAGCCTTCAGGATGTGTGTTACACTAGGTTCCCAACAGCTAAAATCCTCTCTTGGAATGAGTAATGGAAACAAAATGTCTCATTTTTTAACCTTCCTCTCAGACTTTACCTTAGGTTCACCATAGGCATCACTTTAAAAAAATTAATGTTCCCATATCCCAGATTTCTTTTATCCTTAATTCAAAGCAATTTTGATAAAAGTAAAGATGAGTTAGCTATCTGTGTTTCGGGCCATATACGCAGGTTGACTTCAGAACTACAAGTGATATATAACAAGACTTTATTACTTTTGATCTTGTCTATCATTCTGATGTAACTGGCGGGTGGTAGGTTAATGAATACACAGCATGGGTATGTATTTGATGTGTCTCTTGCTAATGCACATGCAGATTCTTCCAACATCTGTGATTCATTTAATAATGGATTGAACTTTACATACATAGCCGTTATCTGACACTACTTTTAGTTGTTTTGGGTGTGCGGATTGTCAGTGGTCCTGGCACAGGAAATTTGGATTGAGAAGATTATTTCCCTTTGGGCTACTTTACTGGGAAGAGTAGTTTGAATCCAAGAGAAAAATACCTGCTCAAACTCATTATTACAAATAGATAATGTTAAATGGCAGGCTGTGGGAAATCAAAGGACAATTTATTTCTTTAAAGAAGGAGCCAGCATTATTATTTACAATTAGTCTGTTCTTACTTATCTTTATTCTTGAGGCAAATATTTTAGAATGGATTATAAGTAATTCTATTCTTTTTAAATTTGCACAATTTGTTATTATTGCTCCCCTGAGTGATTTGGACATTAAAAACAATCAGAAGGTAAAACCAGCAATGATATGGCTAAGGTAGGCTTCTAATTTAATAAAACTAATCCTTTGAGGCCTAAAGCAAATTTTATACCAATCTGGCAAACCATTGCTCGGTGGAACTAATTTGTCTATTATATTCCTAACAGATTATAGAAATGTAGCAAGTAGACTTAAATTCTATTTAATCTCTATTTTTATTTATTTATTTTTTATTTTTACATATACATGTGTTTATTAGGTTTCCACTTTTTGCCTTCATAGCATTAAAAAGGCTTAAAATTTAATAACAATAACAATGTTTAAGATAAAGACTAGAAACAAAAACCTCATAAAGAATGAACGAAAATAAATACATTCAGAAAAGAAAACAGATGATTACTGCACCAAAATATTAAGCAATATTAATAATAATAATGTAAAGAAAGTAACATTCACATTGTCAAATAAGGATATGTCTATTATAGAATGCTTTCACTCTGAGGCTCAATATGAAGTCATCAGTTAACTTATTTTTTTTCCAAAGTCACAAAAAAATAGACAACTAATATTATATAAATAAAAGTAAAAGATAGTTTCAAAAAACAGATCATGCCAAATCTTATAAACAATGGAAAAAGAAGAAATATTTAAAAATCATTCTAATTGATCTGGATACACCTGATATCAAAATTGGAGAAAATATATTGTTACAAAGGGAAATTACAAACATATTTCACTTATAAATGAGGATACAATATCCTAACCAACATATTGACAAGTTGAATTAAAAATTAATGTTTAAGTAATGTACTTTGGTCAAAATTGAATCATCTTGTAACTTTCAAAGGTTTAGTAATCTCTATTTTTATAAACATATGTTGCCAAGAAAATATGCCAAGTGAGTAAAATAAATGAGTAAAATGATCAGATGGAATTTTGATTTTAAAAAATGTATAAACATTCATTTGAAAATTTAGAAAATGCAAGTTTGGCTGGGCATGGTGGTTCATACCTGCAATCCTATCACTCTGGGCAGCTCAAGCGGGTGGTTCGCTTGAGCTCCTGAGTTCAAGACTAGCCTGAGCAAGAGCGAGACTCCGTCTCTAAAAAATATCTGGGCGTTGTGACAGGCGCCTGTTAGCCCAGCTAGTTGGGAGGCTGAGGTAAGAGGATCGGTTGAGCCCGAGAATTTGATGTTGCTGTGAGCTATGACACCAAAGCACTCTACCCAGGTGATCAGTGATACTCTGTCTAAAAACTAAAAAAATAGAAGAAAGAAAGAAAGTGCAAGTGATTTGGGTAGAAAAGATAACAATGAGTTTCAGCAAAGTGTATCATTCAGGCAGCAAGGGCAACTATAAATGCAAAATTTATAAGTATCATTAAGCTTCTGCAAGAATTATCATTAAGCTTAAATCTTTTGATTATGAAGCAATTTATTCCATTTGGATCCTGTCAAAAAAATCTTTCCAAATGGCAGAATATGTGTTTTTTTTAATTTACATCCAATTATACTACTCTACTATAAAACAGCTATCATTTGCTTAAAGATAGAGGTAACACCAAGACTTCTAGATGCCAAAGTTATTTAAATATTATCATTGAATGACTTTTTCTCTTCTTATGCCAAGTATTTCCTTAATTAAATCTTAGACAGTATTCTCTCAGAATGAACCCCTAGTTTGTTTGTCCCATCTACCAAAATGAAAACCCAAATTATAGCCTCCTTTCTCTGTTCCACAAACAGCACCTTCAATTTTCTAAGCAACTTGTTGCTCAGAATTCTCAGTCTAGCACACTATGAGATAACGGGGAAGTTTACAGATATATAAGCCATTGCAATTTAACTGAGAAAAAAATGAGCAAAAACATGTCTTTTGAAAGTCTTTCTTAACCTCTGAATAATGTATTACTCTATAGTTTAGAACTGCCTTTGGTGCAAGCCACCCTCCCTTTTAATTTTAGATACCAGGTCATTACTATTTCCTCAAATATTTGAGCAGATATTTTTCTCTTTGATACAAACTGCTCTTCCTTGTATATTTCCACATATACTTCCAAAACTAAAGTATTTAACAGTTTGGAATGAGCAGATTGCAGTTGTAAATTTCATGAAATAATGTGTTATCCTGGAACTGACTTTTCATTTTACATCAAATTTATTTAATATGGCTATTATAGTAGATTAAATAGACTAAAAAATATGAGGTCAAATACTTATCTATATACTGACAACATAGATTCATTTTCAGGTTCTAGAAAGTAGTCTTAAGAAGCTAATATATTTGTTGCACAATTAATATTTTAAAATGGGGAGAAATTCTTTGCTGCTTCAGTTGACATATACTTCATACCTAGCCTGGAAGTAGGCTGCAGCACTGTTCAGAATCAGCCTTTCTCTGTACACAGTAAAAATACCAACAAATGTTACTGAATGGTACCTATGTGGCCATCAGTACATACACTCTACACATTTCATTACATAATTCATAATTTAGCATTTGAAAAAAATCTGAGGCTCCAAGAAATTAGATAGCTTGAATATAGGTCAGAGCTTGTACATTAGTCTCAGCCCTGCCCGCTCTGTGTATTTAGAGGACAAACGGAGTGAAAGGAGGCTGCCTCTCACACAGAGAGGGGGTAGCCGAGCAACTCCTGCCACCCACGGTGAGAAGGGGATCAATATGTGGCCCTCACAGACCCATTCACAGTGAACCAGTAGGGAGCGTGGCCTGTGGTACATCAGTCTCTATTCTTCAACACAGAAGTCACATCTTAGACATTTGTCACAGAGTTCACCCATTAAATGACCCACCTGAGATAGCTAACATTTCAAAGACGCAGTCTAAAAATGGACCTATTCCTCATCTTGAAACTTTCAAAGGTTTGATTCTGTTTTAAGATAGAGACATCATTCATTGAATTTCCTTTCAGGCCCGCTCTGAAGCACAGCACTGACCCTAAGAATGCCTTTGATCTGTATATGCGAGGGGCATTCCCTCAGGCATTAAACTAGTATCTATTTATTGAGCACCTGCTATGTGCCAGGCACTGCCTTAGCATTATACAAGTAAATAAAACAAATCCCTACCTGCAGGGAACTAACATTCTAGCAAGAGATAACTGTTTTTCTCCCCATATAGGTGCTTAGGTTTCTTTTCTTCCTTTTTTTTTTTTTTTTTTGATAAATCAAAAAGCACTGTAAACAAAACATACAGAACAAAACAATGTTACAAAATATGAACAGACTTTGCCATCTACCTATTCTGTCCCCCCCCCCACATGTTTTCTTTCAACCCAGTGACATCTTCCCTCCCTCTCCTTTACTACTACACAGATTGAAGCTCCCACTGCCCCAGGGAGATGTATCCCGACCGAGCCAGAAAATCATGTTGATGGGCAAACTATTGGCTGTATGAAACAACAGCCATGGTTTGAGAGAGAAAGAACTGGAACTATGCAAAGCAATTTCCTTTGATTCAAATGGAGAGGAGATTAAAATTAAAAAAAAAAAGTCTGAAACCTTGGAGAGAAAGAGAATGGGAGAAGGGAACACAAAAGCCAGATTCAGGAGAGGACGTCTTGAACAAGCTGAGGCTGCAGCCCCAGGGAATAAGTGGTAGAATGCCAGGAGAGAGCAAAGGGATTTCAAGAAGAAATGACCTTGTGTTTTTAAGTGGAAATAGATAGGCCAGAAAAGTTCTAGCTAATCCTGAACTGTAGCAATACTTGCTCTGAAATATGTGGGTATCAGTAGATTGCACTCAGACAGAACCTGATCCAGCCCTCTGGTCTCTCATTTCTTAGAGCAGCCCCAAAGTTCTTCTGTCCCCAAGAGGGGTGAGAAATGTAGAAAGAGAGAAGTTGGTGAGGAAAACAGCAAAATGTGTGGATTGATAGCAACGTGGCCAGCTCCGTAGCTGCTGGTAGGGACGGATGTTGTAGCAGAGAGCACGTAACCTGTGGACTCCAGCAGGCATTGGGTGACCAGGACTCCGTCTCTCACCAACATTTCCATTCGTGCAGACTCAGTCTCCCTAACTGACATGCATCGAAGGGAGAAGAGGTTTAAGGAAAACCTGAAAAAACTGAGCTTTTCCCTTTGTTTCCTAAACCTGCTAAAAATAGACAATTCTAACATCTTCTGGTGTTAATTCAGTAGGATCTACAAATGGAAATTTGGTTGAATTAAATAAAATTTTAAAATTACAGGTTGAGTACAGTGGCTCCTGCCTGTAGTCCCAGCACTTTGAGAAACCAAGGCAGAAAAATCACTTGAGGCCGGAGTTGTGAGAGGCCAGAGTTCTTGCTATGTTGTCCAAACACTCGGACAACATAGCAAGACCTCATCTCTATAAAATGTTTTAAAAATTCTGTTTATTATACCTACATGCATCATTAGGCATATTGTTCATGTTACAAGTATAATGCACTGGGCACAGGCCCTGAATATAATAATATATATATGTGTGTGTGTGTGTGTGTGTGTGTGTTTTTGAGACAGAGTTTCACTCTGTCTTCCTGGGTAGAGTACCATGATACCATTGTAGCTCACAGCAACCTCAAACTCTTGGATTTGAGCAATCCTCCTGCCTCAGCTTCTCAGGCAGCTGGGGCTATAAGTACCCACCACATGCTTGCCTAGTTTTTCTATTTTTAGTAGAGACAGAATCTCACTCTTGCTCATTCTGCTCTCAAACTCCTGAACCCAAGCAATTCACCTGCCTTGGACTCCCAGAGTGTTACGATTTCAGGCATGAGCCACTACACCGAGCCAATATTATTATTATGAAAGTTAAAGTTTAGATGATACAGTCAGAGACATTCATCAGGGTTTATGCTTTGCTTTGCTTTTCAAATGAGTTCTTGTGACTCTCCTAGTTATTACATTTCTCATTTTGATATTACAACATCCAAATATTGGCTTCCTATAAGGTTCATAACAATATTTTCTATTACCCTCTTACAGAAAGTTGGATAAAAGCTTTTTTTATATCAACTCATATGGTTTTTGAATGTTTTAAGTAAAATATTTTCACCTCCTTCTTCTAAAAGATCTAAAATGATTCTCATTGTGGAAGACAACAAGTTGAAATGGACACTTTGTTTTCAGGGTCTTTTTGAGCTACTTAATAACATCATGCTGGAATAAGACATTGTGTATTAATAATACAAATTATACTTTGAAATAAAATGTTTTCACAAACTTAAAACAAACCTGTGTCTATAATTGGGTAGCTCATAAATCTACAGACACTTAGGCAAGGTTAACTGAGAAAGATTAACATAAAATTTCTACTGCGGGTTGCCTATACAGCCTGAAAACCAAAAGAATCAAAGTGCTTCTAGGGGTTATATCTTTTGGCTCAGCGAGTAACATATTGAGGTACTAAACAAGGAATTGCAACTCTTTGTGGTTTCTGGGGGGAAAAGGCACACTGGATCACTTTAGATTAACAAAGGCAAAGAGGATTAATGGTGCTTTTAATCAAAAGGAAAATTCAGCTTTACTAAAGTCTCTTTGTTACAGAAAATTTGGATCACTTCAGACAGAACTCAATATGATTAAAAATAAATCATCTTTGCTTTGTGGCTATAAAATAATGACTCATATCAAAAAATAAACAAACACACGTGTAAATAAAATACATATTCCATTAGGTGAAATATTTTAGCATCAGTTTTAAAAAATTCTCTCAGGGTTTTAGAGACATCATTTGACATTAAAGTCTTTTTGGAGACTGTTGCAAAAAAAAAATTAAAAAAAAAAGGGCTATGTCTTTTTCATGTATCTGCCTTGTTCATCCTGTAGTAATGTAAACATTCTTTGTTTGCTTTGGGCTAAATATAGCACTGTGCATTGATAAGCATAATTTTCACTATCTATTCAAAATTCATCAAATTAAAAGTCAATTTTGGGGGATAATATTGAGGATTTCTAAGGATATTACTGAGTGAGAAAATTCAAGGCATAATCACACAGGACTGCATAATAGGCCAGAGTTCAAGCCTAGCTCTGTTGTAAGTAAGCTGAGTCACCCTAAGTAAGTAATTTCCCCACTAGATATCTTTTAGCTGTGTTATAATGCTTAACATGATTTTCTTCTCTAAATTCCATCTTATTAATTTTGTACCATGATTCAGATCTAATTTTAAATCTAAAATTTTTCATCAGCCTCTACTTTGATAATTGTATTTTTATTTTTATCCAAGTCATGATTAAAATGTTGAATCTGACAGTACCTAGTGCATGCCACAAGAAATCTAACTCTCGGCTGACAGTGATTTAAAGCTGATTCTCATTGGTCGCGGTTATTCAAACTGTCATGATAACTTCAATATCACTCATCTAACATTCACTCACTTTCTCTGTAAAAATATCATTAGAAACCGATTAAATCCCCATCAGAGATCAAGATAGATGCTGACAGCAAAAGGCAGTGTGCATTTTCAGATCTCTGAAAGTTAACTTTGAAGACATTGAGAATTATGTGTTGTCTCAAGGATAGAGGATGGAGAATGGGTAAGTCAGAGGGTGTGGTCTAGAAGGAAAAATACATTATATAGAGAGAAGTTTTCCTGCCTAATCTTCCCCAACGCCACTTGAAACTCTCTTTCTCCGCATTTGTGTGCATTTGCACGCTTCTGCTCCTTCTTTTTCCTAATGTGGAGACAGGCAGATACTCTATTAGTGAGTAAGTTACTGGAGAGATGAAATAACTGAAAGCAGGTGAAACTGCTTTATATGCAATAGAATCTGAGACTGGTGAACCCCAAGCCAAGTGGAAACACCCCACATAGTGAGAAATCCGAGAGTAGAGAAACTCTCCAGGGCAATGTCAGATCAGGTCTGCCCAGAAGGTAAGCAGAGGCGACGGTGGCTAGAACAAGTGTAGGTACTGTGAAGTTATTTCCAGGGGCGTAAGATGTATTTTTATGGTTCAGACCCAGGGAAGAGAAGTAAGTTTTAGCCACTCAACAGGTGAATACAATGATATGATCATATACTATTTCCTAATGTGTTAATCATACCTATGACACTGAGTATTCAACTGATATGCAGTCAGCTCAATCTATGCAAGCCTCAGAAGTCAGAGATGGGTGATATGGGACTTAAGGGCAGCTACCTCAGCAAGGAGTCAGAATTTCTTGACTGTTGCAGGACTTGAAACAGTTTGCAGGTCTGGAACCCAATATTTAAGGGAAAGGTCAGGTCCTCTGAGGAAGGACCCTGCATTACCATGGCAAGTATCTAAGTGGAAATTCTCTAGTCCTTACCAAAAGGCCTGTGGCCATTAGCTCAGGTAATTGTTTGCAAGGAGGAAAAGGGAACATTGAAACATTTCAAGGACTGTTGGGCATAGAACCTAAGTTGATGCAGATAGGTAAGGGCTGTAGGTAATATCATGGCCCCTATGTTATAGTAGTGGAAAATGAGGGCTGCATTATTAACGTATATTCTTAAACATATCCACCTCACAGTGGGTCTACTGGGCAAGCAGGTGCTCGTTCCTTAGTGTGAACTTATGAGGTGAACAACTAAGTTAGTGAACTCATCCTAGACAAAGTGTAACATACTTCATTGCTGAATATCACTACGGTCACCTTTGAAGTATTTCCCATGGCCATTTGATGGCCGTATGCAGTCATTTATCTAACAAATGCATTGCTTTTTATTCCTCCAGTTTGAATTCACTTGAGATAGAAAACCATACATGTATTGTGTCCCAAACATTGTGTGCTAATGTTTATACCCTGTTGTCATACATGGATAGTCTGAAGTGTATGGAGCATGTTGTTGTTATTCAGGCCATCACATTGGTCTACCATATCAATGGCATCATGGTAATTTGACCAATGAACACTAAGGAATGTATACATTGGAGGAGTTTCTGAGATACACGATCTTCGGAGGGTAGGAGATAAATCTGCAAAGATCCAGGAGATTTCCATAAATCTCTAGGGGTCTGGTAGTCTGGAGCATATCAAATTATTCTTCCAAAAATAAAAGAAAATTATGACATCTATCACTTCTTATCCTACCATTCAGAGATAAGCATATTCCACACTTGGAGGATTATGAAATCCGCACATTTTGGAGTGATATTAAAGTTTTTGGGTAGGGCTTAGAGATGTAAAGTGTTCTATACAAAGTCCAGTCTGCAGCATGAATGAGCCTGCTATGGGAACCAAAAGACCTGGTGGACGTATTATATTAGAGGGAATTGAGCTAAAAAAATACTGTGGAATAATTTATGGCAATCCCCAATTTGGTAATCACAGTACAGATTTCTGTGGTTGTGGAGCAAAGCCCATGCCACGTGTTGAGAGAGAACTGCAGGTCTGCACCTGACCATGAACATCAAATGACTATGTGGCCTGAAATGACCATCGTGAGCTGGGTTCTAACAGACCCAGAATTCTTCAGTTCCCCATCATAAGATAGAAGTGATACATTTGGAACTGGAAGTGATGAAAAAGAAAATGGGGAGAAGGCTAGATCGATTAACCCTGCTAGCCCCCCCATCAGCCACCCTGGTGCACATGGTCTCATGAGGGGAGGTGCTACGTTGACAGTGAAGGAGGCTATTCATTGGTCCAACAGTGTCATGGGCTGCCGCTCGCCAAGGATTATTCAGTAATGGATGCTGCCCTTTGCTGAGTCTGGTAGCAATACAGACAATGCTGAGCTCTGATAAAACATCAGTCTTGATGGAAACCAGACAGTAACTTGGTAGTAGGTTGACTGCATCAGATTTCTTCCAGCCTGGAAGTCTCAGAATTTTATCCTGACTGGAATTGCTGTACATTTTGGGTATGGGCTGCCTTTCCTGCCTATGGGACCTAAGCCAGAACCATCTTTGGCAGACTTACAGACTCTGTTTGATCCCTCATCATGAGAGTCCCCATAACATTACGTTACAGAAAAGATTTGTCAATGGGTGCGTGCCATGAAATCCCTATTCCAACACACTGAACCCCTTAGGTGCTGCTGGCCTGATGAACAGTTGTAACAGCCAAATAATTATTTTTTATTTCTGCAGTTATTTCATTCAGTATTTTCTTCAAGTTGATCACTGATATCAAGTCTCTTGAGGACAATGATTTTGTTTTGCTTACATCTTTACCTCTTAAGTCACTTAGCTCAAAAACTTGTTCCTAACTAGCTCAGCAGGAATAGAATTGTTCACTTTATTTTCTCTTTTAAATATCCTTTAAAAGAATCCTAAATTTTTTTTCAATATTTAACATTCAAGACATAACACACTTTATTCACAAGTAATGATATTTGCATCTTATTTTTTTCTATTAGGCAAATGGTTTATTATGTAATGCTATATTTGAATGGAATGAACTCCAGACCTATGAGCCTCAACCAGAAATCCTACCCTACAATGCACTAAAATGATGATTTCTTACATAAATTTATTGGGGGTCATAGGTTATAAATGCTCAAAAATACTGGTACAAACTAGTTCCTCTTTGTGAGTTGCTACACTGTGGAATCGTATTCTTATGGCTCTGGACTACGTCATAAATGCTTTTTCCTAAACTGATATAGATGGCTAGCATCTTCATCTCAGTGCTTCCCTGTCAATCTCTGCACACAATACAAATGCATTGATAGCTCTCCTTAGAGCAGTTCAGTTTCTTGGTAGTCAGCACTCACCAAAGTGTTTATGATATGAAAGAAATACAGACTTTAGTGCCTGCCTTTCCTTTTTAATTAAAAAGACAAAATCAGTGAAATAATTCTCCAGCCATCATAGTGGGCAGTGATGTTTCTTGAATGAGTGAACGTAGCATTTGATCAGCTCACTATATGAATATTGCAGAAAATAGTGCCATGAGCAGAGATTCTGGAGCATCAAGGCACCTTGCTTTTCTGTTTGTTTAATCAACTTCTATTCCAAGCTATTTAACTCTATTGGCCAAAAAGGCTTTGGAATCCTTGGACAACTGGTATAATTGGGATCTTAACATCTGTTAGGCACACAGCACAGCAGAAAAAGCTCTAGCAGGGTAAGATACTGGAAAAAAGGATTATTGCCTGGGGATAAAGAACACGGAGAAGTAGATTGCAAAGGAACCCCAGCTTTCAGAGACTTAAGAAGAAGGTTGATGGTCTTATGACTTCAGGACCTATCTTACAATTTATTTTATTTTATTTTACCTTTATTTATTTCTTACTGTTGCTCTTTATTAATGAATAAGAAAGTTTCTTATTTACATATTTTTTTATCTTATAATTGTTTAAATGATTGCTGTCTTTTTATACTTTGAGAACCCATCACAAGAATACTGGCATCATTTTGAGGGAATATACAAGGTGTTTCTGACCCCTGGAAAATTGAGATTGATGACTGAGTCCTCTTCTCCCCAGAGTGAGGAGAGTTCAGCAGAACCAGGACAGAAAAGAATTCCTACAGTTGCTTTGGTTAGAAACAGGCAATCCTCTGAACTGTGGGGGCCACGATTTTTTATTACGAAGGGACGCTGGACCTTTTTCAAATGCATTTCTCTATCAAGACTATATGGTTTTGTTCTTAACTCTATTTATATGATGTGTGTATTGAATCATCCTTTCATCTGTGTGGTAAAACTTGATCATTGTGTATCACATGGCCTTTTGATAAACTGATCTGCTATTATTTTGTGGAGGGTTTTTGCATTTTTGTTAAAAAAGCCATGTGTGTGTTGCTCATCTTTGTTCAAAAAGCCATTGGTGTGTTGTTCTCTTTTTGCTGTGCCTGAGTCTGATTTCACAATCAGGGTGATACTGATGACACAGAATAAGTTAGAAAGAATTCTGTTCTCCAAGATTGTTTTAGAGCTGCTATTGCTGCATCCATAGGCTTTGGTATCTTGTGGTTTCATTTTTATCTTTTTCAAAAACTTTTAAATTTCCATCTTAATTTCTTCATTAACCCAGTTCATTAACTGAGATTTAACTTCATTAACTTAATTAACTCAGGAATTTGTTGTTTAGTTTCCACATATTTGTATAGTTTTTGAAATTCTTCTTGGTATTGATTTTTAGTTTTAGTCCACTATGGTCTTTTCCGCTGAGTTTTACTACCAAAAGTTCATGTGAGTGTTGATGAAATAGTTCCAATGTAATAGTGAGTATATGTGATGTTTGTTAGAAAAGCTATTTTCTTAAAAATCTCTTATTCATGGGTGGTGCCTGTGGCTCAGTGAGTAGGGCCCCAGCCCCATATACCCAGAGTGATGGGTTCAAACCCAGCCCCGGCCAAACTGCAACAAAAAAATAGCCAGGCGTTGTGGCGGGTGACTGTAGTCCTAGCTACTTGAGAGGCTGAGGCAAGAGGATCGCCTAAGCCCAGGAGTTGGAGGTTGCTGTGAGCTGTGACGTCACAGCACTCTAGCAAGGGTTAATAAGTGAAACTCTGTCTCAAAAAAAAAAAAAATTCTTATTTTTGTCCTCAGTGGGTTTTGTGATATCTTCATGTTGGTTTTCATATTTCTTTTGCATCTTATTGAGCTTCTTTGAAATAAATATTTTAAATTCTTTATCTAGCATGTTGAGAACTTCTTAAGAATTTAGAATCTCTCTTTGGGGAATTTTTGTGTTCCTTTGAGGGTGTTATAATACTTTGCTTTTTCATCCTTCCTGTATCTTTTTTGATTTATGTGCATCTGGAAGTACAGCTGTTTTTTCTTATTTTTGAATTTACTTTTGTGGAGGGTAAACTTATTTTTTCCTTGTTGATATGACTATGATGTTGGGTAGGTACGGCTTTCCTTCTGGGTGTGTCCAATGGTGAAGACTCTCTCTAATTTCCTTGGTTGCAAATAGCCTTACTGTCATCTGTGGTTTCCTCTGGGTGTGAGGGTGTAGTTATTGGTGGAGGCTGTGGTGAAGTTGTGCTGGGGACTGGGATGCCTGACGGGTACTTCTTCTGGTTTCAGTGATAGTGGTGGCAGGTTACATATGTTACCCTTGTGATCTGGGGCAGCTTATGCTGGCGTCTGTATTAGTAGTTCCAGGCAGACCAGTTCTTGGGTCTCTGTGTGGTTTTCTCTAATGGCAGGCATGGTGGCGGTCTATTGGATTGGTGGAAGGGTTCTTAATCTCATGGAAAGTTGAGGTGGCTGGGTGCTGGGGTGGCAATGATTATGAGAAGCTCTTCACATTTCTAAGCACTGTTCCTATGTTAAGAGTTGTTGCCATGGGCTGTGCTGGCCAGTCTCTGGACTAGTACATGGTGCTTATAGCTGCTTGCCAGTTATAGTGGTAGCAGTAGTATTTATATCTGATTTCTGTTCCTTGATAGAAGAGCTTGGACATCCTCAAAGGTGGATTAGATTATGGAACCCTCAGGAGCCCAACTTCTCTGCTTTGTCTTGGAGCAAAGCTAAGCAGAGTTGGAATGACCAAGTTTGCACCCAGGTTTTCTTTTATTTATTATTAAATCATAGCTGCGTACATTAGTGCAGTGAAGGGGTACAATGTGCTGGTTTCATATACATTCTGAAATGTTATCATCAAACTGTTTAACATAGCCTTCATGGCATTTTCTTAGTTATTGTATGCAGACATTTGTATTCTGTATTTGGTAAGTTTCACTTGTGCCCTTCTAAGATGCACCGAAGGTGTGGCCCCACCAATAACCCTCCCTCATCCCCAACCTCCCCCCTCTCTTCCCCTCCCTTGCCCCTTTCCCCATATTCTTGTACTATAGTTGGGTTATAGCCTTCATATGAAACCTTTAAATTAGATTCATAGTAGGGCTGAGTACATTGGATACTTTTTCTTCCATTCTTGAGATACTTTGCTAAGAAGAATATGTTCCAGCTCCATCCATGTAAACATGAAAGAGGTAAAGTCTCCATCTTTCTTTAAGGTTGCATAGTATCCCATGGTGTACATATACTACAATTTATTAATCTATTCGTGGGTTGATGGGCACTTGGGTTTCTTCCATGACTTAGCAATTATGAATTGGGCTGCAATATACATTCTGGTACAGATGTCTTTGTTATAATGGGATTTTTGGTCTTCTGGGTATATACGTAGTAAAGGAATTACAGGATCAAATGGCAGGTCTATTTTCAGATCTCTAAGTATTCTCCAAACATCCTTCCAAAAGGAATGTATTAGTGTGCATTCCCACGAGCAATGTAGAAGTGTTTCCTTTTTTCCACATCCATGCCAATATCTCTGGTTTTGGGATTTTGTCATGTGAGGTAATCTTCCTGGAGTTAGGTGATATCTCAAAGTAGTTTTGATTTGCATTTCTCTGATGATTAAGGATGGTGAGCATTTTTTCATGTGTCTGTAGGCCGTGCGCCTGTCTTCTTTAGAGAAGTTTCTCTTCATGTCCTTTTCCCACCCTGAGATGGGATCACTTGTTCTTTTCTTGCTAATACGTTGGAGTTCTCTGTGGATTCTGGTTATTAAACATTTGTCAGAGGCATAACCTGCAAATATTTTCTCCCATTCTGAAGGCGGTCTGCTTGCTATACTTACTATGTTCTTGGCTGTACAGAAGCTTTTTAGTTTGATCAGGTCCCAGTAGTGTATATTTGATACTGCTTCAATTGCCTTGGGAGTCCTCCTCATAAAATATTCAACCAAGCCAATTCCTTCAAGAGTTTCCCCTGCACTTTCTTCTAGGATTTTGATAGTTTCATGTCTTAAATTTAAATCTTTAATCCAGTGAGAATCTACCTTAGGTAATGGTAAGAGGTGTGGGTCCAGTTTTAGTCTTCTACAGGTCACCAACCAATTCACCCAGCACCATTTGTTAAATAGGGAGTCTTTTCCCCACTGAATGTTTTTGATTGGCTTGTCAAAGATCAAGTAACGGTAAGTAGCTGGATTCATCTCTTGGTTCTCTATTCTGTTCCAAACATCTACCTCTCTGTTTTTGTGCCAGT
>CAUYRH010002763.1:0-33471 GCA_963574655.1 Perodicticus potto
GGAGAGGGAACAGGAAGAGCTGTCTGTTTCCCTCAGAAGCAGAACTCGGCTGGACGGCTGGACGGTTGGACATCGGAGAGGGAACAGGGAAAGGGCTGCCTGTTCCTTTCCAGAGCAGTCCTCGGCAGGACGGCGAATTGAGAAGAACTCAGAAGCAGATATCGGAGAGGGAACAGAAAGAGCTGTCTATTCTCCTCCCGAGCAGATCTCGGCTAAACCTCAGAGAGGGAGCAGGAGAGTTTGCTCCTCTCCTGGGTCCTCTTGCCTAAAGGTTTAGTTTTCCCTCTACTTATAATCTTCTTTCCTGTAAATAAATCCTGACTTACCACTACTCTTGTGGTCCACCGATTCAAGAATCGCTTGAGACTAAGAACCTGAAATTCCGGTATCACCACCATGATGCTAGGACTGTCTTCCACCATTCCTCAACAACTCACCTTTCTTCCACTTACAAGAGGCCAAAGGACAGATCACCTTTTCTTACATTTTTATAGCTTTTACAAAACTGACGAGCCATGGAATATTATTTTGTTATTATTAGTAAGTACAATAAAAGTGAAAAAATGTACTACATAGGTTTCTTTACAGTAGCTTAATATGCCAGTATTTTTTAGGTAGATAGCTAGAAATCTGGCTCTCCTAGGGGAAAAGGACAACGGCAGTCCCCCAACCAGGGCTTCAAGTCACCTTAATCCTGTCTGGAGTGACTGCTCACACCTGGGGAGGAGGTAACCTCCAATCTACCAATCAGAACTTAGCCTGCCAACTGCAAAAAAAATGTAGAAGATTGTCCAGTCCACAGGCCTAGCAACAGATACAATAGAGTCTTGAAGGAGACCTAGAACAGCCTTAAGACTAATTATCAAGCTATTAGCTTAAATGTGCGTTGTGCCCCACCCCCACCATGGGCTTTTAGAGAAGCTCACAGGAGGTCTGACCCAGCAGTTAAGACCCTGGTTCCGAGGTGACTCCTGAACTTTGTGTGAGGCAGGTCCAACCCAGGCAGTATAAAACAGAATCCCCAGCCATAACCAAAGCCTTTTTTGTTGGACAACAGAGGCCCATTCAGTGAAGCTATCTTACTCTGTAAACCTTCTTACTCTGTACACCTAGCTTTCTCTTCCTCAATAGACTTTGTTTCATGCTTGCTTTACTTTGGGGTGTCAAAGAACAGCCCCAAGAACCTAGGCTGCAGACAGATGCCTGAAACACCAACATTTTACAATGCAGGCACCTGCCCAGAAACCTAACAATACATACTACGAGTATCCAAGTTGAGGACTTATAATGTGGCATGTTTCCCAAAGAGGGGAAGGCATCTTTTGAGTTTGGAAGCACTATTATAGAGAAGGGTTATTGTACTTTCTGCCTGCCTTTTTTTTTCTTGAACTTATATTAAAAAATCATGATAAAAAACTTCAAACAGTATATAAGGGTGAAATACAAAATAAAAATCTATTATCCTTAACAGCCAGTCCCATTCATTCCCCAGAGGTAACAATTATTACCAATTTCTTATGTATCTGGTTCAGAAATTTGTATGCGTATAAAGCATATTCATACTACCCTTTTAAACTACACTTTTAAGTACTTCTTGAAAATGACACAACCAGGGTTAAAGCATACCTGTGAAGTGTTATTTGGCACTTTTTTTTTTTTTTAAAACTTAATGATATATTTGAGGTTTTCCATATCAGCATATATAATTGCTATTAGCAAGTTAGAGTCAAGAAAGTAAAAGGTAGGTCTGAAATGCAATATTACCACTTTACAGAAGGGTCTACCACATGGGCCACAGTTTACTTCATGACTCAATGTCAGAACACCTGGCATCCTATTTCAGCTGTAGCTGAAGCCTTGCCTTCAAGCACCCTAAGAAGCAGTTGCTATCGTTATCCCAATTTTACAGACTGAGAGAGCCACCCCTCAGAGTGCACCCAGCACACAAGAAGGGCACAATAAATGCTTAAACTTGTTATATTAATGAAGTAAACACGATATTGGCATGATGCAGGAAGATGAGGCCCAAAATGGAGAGAAAGAGCATCGAAACACTGTGTTTATAAGAGGAAGGGCTTTATTTCTGCCGGCGGAGTTCACAGCATAGAAGAATTTGTAATGGCCACGCTCTCCGACTGGCTCTGTCTTTGCCGTTTTATCTCCAGTCAATAAGTTCCAACCCACAGATACCTTTCTCATTGGTCAGTTGGAATCAAGCGGGAGATGCTGTTCCAGCCCCCACAGAACTATAGGATTTCACAGAAGTGGAAATTTCCAGGTTCCAGGAAGTCAAGTCTACAAATTCCCAAGAGCTGAGTCACCATGGAGAGGACCCCACAGGTGTATCCTTGTGGTCTCCTTGAGAAGACCTGTTCTCCTGGACCTCACCCTTCTTGAGTATCCTCTCTCAGGCAAGGCTGGTCCTTGCCAGAATGTGATCTAAAAACAACACTATAAAGAGGTTCCCATTTCCCTTAAGAACAATATTGTAATTGGGGGTTTCATTCTAAGACCTTATCTTTGATTCCTATAAACTCCAGGCATGATGAATAAAATCTTATAAAAACAGAGATACAACAGAAAATTTCATAATCATTTAAAACAGTAAAATAGTGTGTCATGACTCAGAGATTTTGACAGATTGGCTCATGTAACCCCTTCCTTTTTACTAATGAAAAAAATAATACCCAGAATACTGTGTGAATCTTCTCTAACAGTACATACAATTTTTACATTGTCTCAGTAAAGAGACAATTTAGAAGTATGCATACTTTTGAACCCCACATCACACACATATTCTATGCTGTACATAGAGAACATATTATGTCATAAACTTGACACAATATTAATATACAAGTTAGAACAAGTATTACACATTTAATTAGAAATAGCTTCCCTCACCTGCCTCCTTAGAATTTAAAACGTCATTTGAGAAATGACTTGACTGATTCATTTCTTAGAAAAATTGTCTGAAGGGCGGCGCCTATGGCTCATTGAGTAGGGCACCGGCCCCATATACCGAGGGTGGTGGGTTCAAACCCAGCCCCGGCCAAACTGCAACAAAAAAACAGCCGGCCATTGTGGCGGGCGCCTGTAGTCCCAGTTACTCGGGAGGCTGAGATGAGAGAATCACCTAAGCCCAGGAGCTGGAGGTTGCTGTGAGCTGTGAAGCCATGGCACTCTACTGAGGGTGACAAAGTAAGACTCTATCTCCAAAAAAAGAAAAGAAAAACTGTCTGGAGATAGGGTGAATCAATATCTTTCTATAATCTCCGTATATTTTCTTATAAAATCCAGAGGCGTTCAAAACCAATCCTCTCCAAAATCCATCCATTGGGTTTTATGCCCCCTAATGCAGTTGCAGAAACATCCTCTAGTTTGGGTCTTACCTTGGAGTACAAAGCTTTGCCCTTAATCCTCCCACTAATTCTCTCTCTGCCTTCTCCCATTGCTATCTTCCTAAGTAAGGAAAGCCACCATATAGGTGAAGTAAGTCATGGAGGGGCAGAATGAGAGAAAGGAATACAAAACACTGACACATGCCCCTTTACCATGATCACAGTCCTATGGTTACTATGCATTTTACTCCAAGGTTAAAAAAAATGACAGAAACTATCTCCTTCCTTTCTTCAGCTTTGATTCCCTCCCCCATGTTAGACTGTACCTTTCAGCACAGGTATAGTGCCTAGATTATGGTGGGAGCTGATTCATTATTTGTGTATTTGTCCCCAATCCTGCCCTCTAATTTAGTGTAAACTTCATGTCCAACGGATCACCACTAGCAAGTGTTTTTTCAGATTCTCGGTAATATTCAACAATGACTATCCATTTAAACAGGAGTCTATACCTGGAATAGACAGCATGGTGGTGCTCTGAGATATGCACACATTTAATCAATAGAAGGGCTGACTTCAGCAGCTTGAGACTCAGTAGGAGGGAAGAAACAGCATTGCACAATGGGGCTGAAGACAGGGTCTGAACCCCAGGTTTGGTACATGTGCTAGGGTCCAGATGCCTGGTCTCTTATGTGAGGATAATATACCCTACCACACAATCTTCTGTGACGGAAGATTAGCTGAAAGGTGTATGTAAAAGATTTTGCAGACTGCAGAGCATGGCACCAATGTCATATGGTGACCTCTTCACTCCCAGCCCTCTGAACAGAGGGCAGTGGGGTGTGATTATGGCTCTAAAGAAGCCCAGCTATTCCTATTGTTCTTGGTTCCCTAGCAGTTCCCAAAGTACGCCCAACAGACCACAAACTAACAGAGGGGCACAATTCAAGTAGAAAATGGGGCCAGCTTACTTTCACATGCACACAGACCTTTCCCTCCATTTCTCTTGCTTTATCAAACCTTCTGAAGGACTTCCTTCTAGCATATTTACAGAACTATTTTTAAAACTTTATTTTTTTTAGAGACAGTCTCACTTTATTGCCCTCAGTAGAGTGCTTGGTGACGCAGCTTACAGCAACCTCCAACTCTAGGTCATAGGCGATTCTCTTGCCTCTGCCTACCAGTAGCTGGGACTACAGGCGCTTGCCACTAACCCGGCTATTTTTTTTTTGTTGCAGTTTGGCCAGGGGCGGTTCGAACCTACCACCCTTGATATATGGGACGGGGGCCCTACCCACTGAGACACAGGTGCTGCCCTTTAAAATTTTTTGTTATGTAAAATTTCAAATGTACATAAAGGTGGAGAGAGAGAGGTGTAGCCAACCCCTCTTACTCCCTCGACAACTGCAAACAATGATTAATTCATTCATTCAAATCTTGTTTCGCCTACATCTGGATTATTTTGAGGCAAATTCCCAATATCATATAATTTTAACCATAAACATTTCTACACGTATCTCTAAAAGATAAGGATTCTGTCTAGAAACACAAGCAAAAGATTATTATATCTAAAAATAAACTATATACTTTAACTATTACCCATCGCCCGGACAGTATCAATGTCTCAAAGTTAGGTTTTTTTTGTACTTTAAGTCATTTCTACAATTGGTTAATAGGTATTGCCTTTTTTAATTAAAGATTCTTTGTCTATCTTTATTTTTTCCTTGCAACTTATTTGTTGAAGAATGTTAACAAATAAACGTTATTTGTTAATGTTCTTTGTGATGTAGACTGTCCCACAATCTACATTTTGAAGATGGTGCGGTTTAACACATTACTCTGCTCCCTGTATTTCTTGTGAATCCAAAATTAGATCTAGATATTCATTTGAAATTTTTTTTTTTGAGACAGAGCCTCAAGCTGTCACCCTGCATAGAGTGCTGTGGCATCACAGCTCACAGCAACCTCCAATTCCTGGGCTCAAGCAAGTCTCCCGCCTCTGCCTCTCAAGTAGCTGGGACCACAGACGCCTGCCACAACACCCAGCCATTTTTTGGTTGCAGCCATCATTGTTGTTTGGCGGGCCTGGGCTGGATTCGAACCTGCCAGCTCAGGTGTACATGGCTGGCGCTCTAGCCCGTTGAGCCACAGGCACCGAGCCTCATTTGAAATTTTAAAAAAGCCTTTTGGGAGTTGGGTTAAAAAAAATAAATGAAATATCCCAGCATTCTAGGAGGTCGAGGCAGGTGGATTACTTGAGATTAGGAGTTGGAAAACAGCCTAAGCAAGAGCAAGACCCCGTCTCTAAAAATGGCCAGGCATTGTGGCAGGTGCCTGTAATACCAGTTTCTAGGGAGGCTGAGGCAAGAGGATCACTTGAGCCCAGGAATTTGAGGTTACTGTGAGCTATGACACCACAGCACTCTACTAAGGTTACAAAGTGAGACTCTGTCTCCAAAAATAAATAAATAAACAAATAAATAAAATTAGACCTAGAGGACTGATCACATTCAGATTTGATTTTTGGATGGACAACTTAGTTGACAGGCAGTCTTACGTATTTCCATCACACGGCAGCTGATGTCTGATTAGCTCTGGTGTTCGTGTGCTTAGCAGCCGTTGACAATTAGTGCCCTGGAATTACTTTACAGGGATTAAAAACGGTAATTTTCTTCCATTACATTCATTAATGTGCTGCTATTAACATTAAAGTTTTCTATTTATCTAAAATGAAAGCATACATTTCCCACTTCTGTCTTTGGTGATAATGTGTTACATTAGATGATGTACCAGTTACTTTCCATCTACTTATTTCACTACAATCTATTATACTGAAAAGATTTTTTGGCTTAATAAAAAAATGACTCAGGGCGGCGCCTGTGGCTCATCAAGTAGGGCGCTGGCCCCATATACCGAAGGTGGCGGGTTCAAACCCAGCCTCGGCCAAACTGCAAAAACAGAAATATAGCCAGGCACCTGTAGTCCCAGCTACTGAGGAGGCTGAGGCAAGAGAATCGCCTAAACCCAGGAGTTGGAGGTTGCTGTGAGCTGTGTGACGCCACGGCTCTCTACTGAGGGTGATAAAGTAAGACTGTGTCTCTAACCCCCCCCCCAAAAAAGACTCATATTTCTGGAACAAAACAACTAGGAAACATCATTTAGGGGTGGCATCGGTGGCTCAGCGAGTAGGGCGCGGCCCCATATACCAAGGGTGGCGGGTTCAAACCCGGCCCTGGCTGAATTGCAAAACAAAAAAATAGCTGGGCATTGTGGCAGATGCCTGTAGTCCCAGCTACTAGGGAGGCTGAGGCAAGAGGATCACCTAAGCCCAAGAACTGGAGGTTACTATGAGCTGTGTGACACCACAGCACTCCACCAAGGGCCACAGAGTGAGAATCTGTCTCTAAAAACAAAAAACAAAAAACCATCATTTAGAAACCTTCAGTCAAAGGGCAGTAGAGGACTGGTCCCCAGCACACCACTCAAATTCAAACCTGATTCTGCCATGTGTGAGCTCTGTGACTTTGGTGAAGGCTTTTAACTTTCTTACCCTCAGTTTTCTCACCTAATAAGTTGGGGGTAACAATGTCTGCCTTTTAGCTTTTGTGAGAACATGTGATGAAGTATTCAAAGAGCATGTTTCCGTGACTGCCAAATAGCACATGCTCAATAAACTGTCATCATTACTAATTTCCCTGCTGTCTTCTTAAGCCTAGCAGTTGCCAATGTTGGGTGAATAAATAATGGGATGACTGGCTTTACTGTGTCCCAAGCTACTGGTGGCTTTAATTTTTCAAAATCCTGGGCATATAGAAATGCACAAAACAAAATCTCTACTCGTGAACTTATACAGGGTGGCCATAAAGTTCATGTGCAATTCAAAATAGTGTGCAATTTAAAACTACACATAGGCTGGGTGCCTGTAGTTCAGTGGTTAGTGTGCTGGCCACATACACCAGGGTTGGCGGGTTGGAATCCAGCCCAGGCCTGCTAAACAACGACAACTACAACAAAAAAATAGCCAGGCGTTGTGGTGGGCACTTGTAGTTCTAGCTACTTGGGAGGCTGAGGCAAGAGAATTGCTTAAGTCCAAGAGTTTAAAGTTGCTGTGAGCTGTGATGCCACTGCACTCTACTGAGGGCAACATAGTGAGACTCTGTCTCAAAAAAAAAATAATAATAATAATAAATAAATAAATAAAACTGCACACACACTTTATGGCCATCCTGTATTTAATTGGACACATAAATGAGAAAAGGACATTTGTTCACAGGCTTACTTATATGAGGTGGCTCTTTTGAAAATAAAGAGCTTGGGGCAAAAGAGAGATGCAGAATGAACGGAAGGGCATCTCCAGAAATGTGAGAAGATGTTGGTTTTTCTCTAAAAGAAAGCTATATCAGTATTGTTATCATTTTTGACTTAGTCTGAGATGCCGTTTTATTTTATTTTATTTTTGAAACAGAGTCTCAAGCTGTCACCCTGGAGAGAGTGCTGTGACATCGCAGCTCACAGCAACCTCCAATTCCGGGGCTCAAGCGAGTCTCCTGCCTCCACCTCCCAAGTAGCTGGGACTACAGGCGCCCGCCACAACCCCCGGCCATTTTTTGGTTGCAGCCATCACTGTTGTTTGGCGGGCCCAGGCTGGATTTGAACCAGCCAGCTCAGGTGTATGTGGCTGGTGCCTTAGCCCGTAAGCCACAGGTGCCAAGTCAAGAGAGATGCCATTTTTTTCAGGCTATTCCCTCTGCAACAGGATTCCTTTATGGCCACACAACATAGACGGAGACAAAGTCCTAACCCCTAGAACCTATGAATGGGATCTATATTTGGAAATAGAGTGTTTCTAGATGTAATGAAATCAAGATGAGGTCATGCTGGATTAAGATGGGCCCTAAGGCTGGCCTCGGTAGCTCACAGCTGTAATCCTAGCACTCTACAAGGCTAGGTAGATCCCTTAACCTCAGGAGTTTGAGACCAGCCTGAACAACACAGTGAGACCCCATCTCTACTAAAAATAGAAAACTTAACCAGGCCCTGTGGCAGGTGCCTATAGCCCTAACTACTTGGGAGCCTGAGGCAGGAGGACAGCTTGACCCAGGAGTGTGAGGTTGCAGTGAACGAGGCTGACACCATGACACTCTAGCCTGAGTAACAGAATCGTCTCAAAAAAAAAAAAAGATGGGCCCTAAATTCAGTCACTGGGAAGAGACACAGAAAGAAGGCCACATAGAGATGGAGGCAGAGACTGGAGTCACACTGCCACAAAACAAGGACTGCCAGAAACTGCTAGAAGCCCTGCTGACATGTTGATTTTGGATTTCTAGCCTCCAGGATGGTGCGAATAAATTTATGCTGTTTTAACCCACCGAGATTGTGGTAATTTGTCACAGCAGTCACAGGGAACTAAATCATCCAGTGAACTCAGACAAAAAGTATGGATCAAAAATCCCGCACGACTTAAACTATTTAGTGAGAAGGGGGAGGGAGGGCTGGCAAATCCTACACAGGAGAGCCTGAATCAGCTATAATTTTTCTTGCATCAGCCAGGCCGACGGCTGACTCTCCAAAGCTGCACAAGTACCAACAGGTAAACCTGCTTTACCTGAAAAGCAGGTGGGTAGAAGCCATAGGACTTGTGGGCACTGAGACACTGGGGATAAGAATGCCCTTTGAAGAGTTAGGTGGCTTCCATTTTCTTCCATGGAGGGGAAAGGGATAATGTTCACACCTGCCAGTGTAGTGGGAGAGGCTCTCTGTCCTAGCATCCACCTCTCCAACCTCACTGTACCTCAGGAAGGCCCTACAGTCTAATCGAGACAGCAGCATACTCCCGTGAGATGCTCCTAACGAGCCCTGGTCACCTGGTCAGGCTAAGCCTTAGCACACCACCACTCCTTTCAGCACTGTGAGAAAAATTCGCTGATGCACTAGAGAAACTGGCATGTGAGAGGTGCCACTTTAGCATCCTTTATGAAGCCATTATCTAGGTATTTGTAATAGTAAATAGTGGTGGTGGCCATTCATACATACTTCGTGTGCCAGGCACTTGGCTGGATGCTGGGGAAACTAAAAATGAGTGACAGTGTCTGATAAACGAATTGTGTCAGGGCTATGAGATTTAGAGATAGTATCTTTTTTTTTTATTTCTTAAAGTGTTTTTTAATGTTAATGTTTTATAAATATAATGTCTTAAAATTCTGATCTACTTTTTTAACAAGTGGGAAAGGCTGCCACATGCATTTATTAAAAATATACACTATTTACAACATTGCTGAATTTTTCAACATGGCACAGCTGAACCTGCCAAGATGCCAAGAGGTACAGTATCCACCTGGAATTTACTCCCACCCACACTGGGCTCCAACACTGGTCCAGGAGCACATGATTTAGCACTTAATTGCCGGGTAATTATTTCAGATGTGCTAGTTTTATTTTCCCAGTTTAGCTCCCCCAGGGCAGGAATTACCTCCCTATACACCATCTGTAAGCACCTATTCATCATGCCCTTGGATTAGCTGGCTTTACATAGAGGACTGTGCAATGGATTTCTCTCTACCTTTCTGAAGAAAGAGCCATAACAAGTGACTATGTTAGGGCAAGGAATGAAGCAGGAGAGACTCTGATTAAGAGTTCTGCTCATCTTTGGGGTCAGGTTAATTATTTCCTATTGGTTCACTGTGAATGGCACCACCAAGACTATAGGGCGGAACATACACGTAGACTAAGAGATCTAGCTATGCAACAAAATTACATAAAGAGGTGTGTGTGTGCACGCACGTGTACATACTCAAGGCTAAAGCAATTAAAGCTTTTCTTAGGAAGAGACTGAACAGCCTTTCTCGGGCACTTCTTGAATTTACTGTTCCTTCGTGACTGCCACATTATGCTTTGGACACTTGCAAGAAGCAACAAGAAGGTGTTAGCCTACATGCCTCTGGAAATGTGGATAGGAGTATTATGTGCCACACACTGTGCTAAATTCTTTATATTCACTCTCTTATTTATTTCATTCACAGGCTCTGAGATGGTCCCAACCCTATTTCACTGTGTGGGATACTGCCCAGAAAAGACAGAACCAGATTGGAAGCCATGTCTCAGTGAATGTCTCAGCCTAGAATTTCTGTAGGACCACAGTTCAACAACACTAAGAGTTTGTTCCTAGTTCCATGGAACTAGGATCAAGCAAAGCCATTAGCCCCTAAACACTGTTCTCCCAAACTCTCACCCATTGCCCCAAAACATAAGCAATGAACTTCAACTGGAGACCCTCAGATCACTCCACAAGAATGGCCTCTATGCCCACATCCAGCCTTGGACAGAGGGGAGAAAAAAGAGCACCACCTCAAAGCCTCTGAGCTACAGCGAAAAAGGCACCCTTCCTCCTCTCCGTGCAGAGTAGCCAAGTGGGGTCAGAGCCATAGAAGTCAAGCAAGAGGCTCAGAGCAGCCCACACATCCCAGCCTCACTGCTGCCAAGCGTGAGGGAAGGGCAGGAGGGAGCCCCCGCACTCCCTCATTCCTCAATAGTTTAATGAAGATTTGGCCTGTCATCTTCCAGGGAATAAACCCAATGGCTGTCTGAGGAAGATTGATTTTTACTCTCAAACAAAATCGCAGATCCTCCTTTAAAGCCAGAAGTCAGCAATAAAATGGGTCATAAACATATTTATAGGGTTTATAACCCCGTTAATAGGCAACTGGCTTTCTCCCAGTCCCTGAGCCTGCCAAAACCAAACGTCAGGGGAAGCTGTGGGCATCATGCTGCAGGGGGAGGAAAGGTCTGCAGAGGTCATGGCTCTCACTGTGCTGCTGCCCTGGGAAGCTCTTCAAGCCAGATCTTCCCTGGTCTCTGGAAGTTATGGGTGTTTTCCTCACAATACCATCTGTTATCTTGCTTTGCATGTTTGGGATGATTCTGGAAAAAGTCACATTCACACCCTAAGATGTCCAAGATTCTATCATATAAATGACCCCCCTCTAAAAAAAGACATTATATAAATGATAAACAATCAATTCCTTTGAACAGGCAAAGAAAAACCCAACGTTTTTCTTGCTAGACTTTTATTTTTCACTCTCTTGTCCCAGGCTTGAGTGCCTTGGTGATAGCCTAGCTCACAGCAACCTTAAACTCCTCGGCTTAAATGATCCTTCTGCCTCAGCCACACAAATAGCTGGGACTACAGGCCCAGCACACAATGCCCAGCTAAATTTTCTATTTTTAGTAGTGATGGGTCTCACTGTTTCTCGGGCTGGTCTTGAACTCCTGAGCTCAAGTGATTGTCCTGCCTCGCCTCCCAGAATGTTAGGATTATAGGGTTGAGCCACAGCACCCAGTGAAATTGTTACTCTTATGGTTCTAATTTTGTAGATGAAGAAACTGAAACTCAAAAAAGTTCAGTTTCCCTGGTAAAGATTTTATGAAGAAGGCTTCCCTGACAATTGCAACAACAACAAAAATAAACAAATGGGACTTAGTTAAACTGAAAAGATTCTGCACAGTTAAGGACACAACAATCAAAGCAAATAGCCAGCCTTCAGAATGGGAAAAGTTATCTGCATTTTACAAATCTGACAAAGGTTTGATAACTAGGATCTATGGAGAACTCAAATTAATCAACAAAAAAAGAGCCAACAATCACAACTATTATTACTGGGCAAGAGACATGAACAGAATCTTCTCTGAAGAGAATGGCTAACAAACATGAAAAAATGCTCGTTGTCCCTCATCATCAGAGAACTGTATATTAAAACCACCCTGAGATGTCATCTAACCCCCCTGAGAATAGCCCACATCACAAAGTCTCAAAGCTGCAGATGCTGGCATGAACGTGGAGAAAAGAGAACATTTTTACATTGTTGATGGAAATGCAAACTAATATAGCCTCTCTGGAAAGAAGTACGGAGAATCTTTAAAGAGCTCAAATTAGACCTTCCATTTGACCCTTCAATCCCACTATGAGGAATCTACCCAGAAGAAAAAAATCCTTTTATGATAAAGACATTTGCACTAGATTGTTTATTGCAGCTCAATTTACAATCAGCAAGATGTGCAAACAACCTAAACATCCATCAACTCAGGAACAGATTAACAAATTGTGGTGTATGAATACTGTTCAGCCACAAAAAAGGATGGTGACAAAGTTAAATCAACTGTGGCTAAGTAAGTAGGGTGCCAGCCCCATATACCGAGGGTGGTGGGTTCAAACCCGGCCCCAGCAAAAACTGCAACAAAAAAATAGCTAGGCGTTGTGGCGGGCGCCTGTAGTCCCAGCTACTCGGGAGGCTGAGGCAAGAGAATCGCCTAAGCCCAAGAGCTGGAGGGTGCTGTGAGCTGTGACACCACTGCACTCTACCATGGGCGACCAAGGGAGACTTTGTCTCTAAAAAAAAAAAAAAAAAGATGGTGACTTCACATCTTTTGCATTAACCTGGATGGAGTTGAGACACATGCTTCTCTGTAAAGTATCACAAGAATAGAGAAGCAAATATCCAATGTACTCAATACTAATATGAAGCCAGTAGATGATCTAATTCAGGTCCACATAGGAGAAAAACTCATTTCAATTCAAGCTGGTGGGAGGGGAAACAACAGAGGGGAGAAAGGGAGGGCTTGGGGTGTTCCCACGAAATAGGCAAAATGTAGGGGTGTATGGCACACCTTTTGGGTGTAGGATATAACTACAAGATGGATTCTACATGATAAATTCAAATATTGGAAACTGGTTGCTTATACCCTCACATTAACCTGAAATTAAAAAAAAAATTGCATACTGTATGTTTTCATTCATATGGAATATCCATAGAAGGCACATTTTTAGGCAGAAGGCAGATTATTATCCGGAGCTGTGGAATCTTTATTCCTATAAAGATTCATTATAAATGGGCACAAAACAAAACAAAAGTTTCTTACACTAAGCCAAACAGCTAATAAATAAAAAAAACCAATTTTCAAACCAGGCAGTTAGTTGCCCAAGGACTAGTTGGGTGATGTTAAAATGATATACCCTAGGTTATTTTAACATTGGGCCAGGCGTGGTGGCTAACGCATGTAATCCCAGCACTCTGAGAGGCTGATGAGAAAGGATTGCTGGAGCCCAGACTAGTCTGGGCAACAACATAAAACTTAATCTCTACCAAAAAAGAAAAAAAAGTTAGCTCAGTATGTTAGCCCACACCTGTAGTCTAGCTAAGAGGCTGAGGCAGGAGGATTCTTTGGCCCAGGAATTAAAGGTTGCAGCAAGCTATAATCAGGCAACTACATTCCAGCCTAGGCAACAGAGACCCCTAAAAAGAGGTAAAAAAATTGTAACATTGTGTGAACTTGGAATAGGCTGCCTGTCTAGAGAATAATTCCTTAACAATAAGAGGAAGTGATTGCTATGGCTAGAAAGCTCGAGTTCTAGTACATATACTTGGATATTGGCAAGTTACCCATCATGTTTCTGGTAATGCTGCATTTCATATTCCATTGTACTGAGCTCCTTGGTATCAACATAACCTTCGAGCTTTGCACAAATTTTAAAGTTACATTTTTCATTTTTGTCAGGCAGTCGGTGTATCATTCAAATAGAAAAAGGGGGATCAGTTTGTCATCACAGATAATATTCAAATTTTTGTCTAAAGTAAAGATTTAGGTTTGTACACCTGTTTTGAAACTACGTCCTGTTTGCGCATGGTAGTTCATACCTATAATCCTAGCACTCTGGGAGGCTGAGACAGGTGGATTGCTTGAGCTCAGAATTCAAGACCAGCCCGAGCAAGAATAAGACCCCATTTCTACTAAAAAATGGAGAAATTAGCCGGGCATTGTGGCAAGTATCTGTGGTCCCAGCTACTTGGGAGGCTGAGGGAAGAGGTTGCTTGAGCCCAGGAGTTTGAGGTTGCTGTGAGCTACGATGCTATAGCACTCTACCAGGGCAACAGAGTGAGACTCTGTCTCAAAAAAACCAAAAACAAAACAAAACAAACGCCAAACAATAAAAAACTATTTCCCTTTCTTCTTCTTTGAAGCAGATTGTTAAATACATCTTGGCCAAAGTTGCTGCTCTGAAACCAAGGGAGGCAAAGGTTCCACAGCACCTGGAGCCCACAGTACTCTTAAACAGTTGTGTACCAATGGGCAGGGTACATGAATGACTGGACCCCTCCACTGGTGTCCATGGACACCAAATTGGCATTGGTATGCGACTGCTATGCCAACTCCAATAAGAATGGATGTCTAGGTTCAAGCACGACAATGAGGCCAGAGGTTATTTTGATACTGAAAGGCCAGATAAGATGCCACTGAACCAGCCTTCTCTAAGTCACTGTGTCACCTCCAGAGTGTTGGTAACTGGTCAAATCTAATACCCGTCTCCTCTCTGCTAGAAGTGCTGAGTCTAAGAAGCATCTATAAAGGAAATATTAGATTTGTTGAAAGACTGACTATTCATTTTGTCTTCTTCGAGTACTTTTTTTTCTCCTCTTCATTTACGTAAATATTAGGACACAATTCAAGTCCTACCACACATGATAGGAAGAGAGGAAGTAGGTAATGAACACTTCCTCTACTAAAGAGGAAGTGGGTAATGAACAAAGTTCACCATCCAGCCTGGAATCACTAGGACATGAGAAGCTCGCCCACACTTCTAGAAACTCTATGACAGTGATAGCAACCCTCTTTTATTATTCTGAGGGCCAAAGACTAGAATTCTAGGCCTCGATCCAGCTCCTCTTCTCTTCCTCTTTCTACTTTCAGTTCTTCTGGTCAACTATCTCCAGGACTCCCTTCTTGGGCACCTAGAAGGAAGGAGGCACATGTCCTTTTGTAGGAGTCTGAAGCACTTCAGCTGTTGTTAAGTGAAGCTGAGCAAGGAAACCCACGAGAGCCTAAGGCAGAAACCACATAGAAGGAAAACTGGCAACGAGTGTGTGTGTGTGGGGTAATGCCCCATAGCAGTCTGATGTGCCACGACGGGGAGCTGGCTGCTCTTTTGGAGCAAAGACTTGCTGCCAATTTTAATCACAAGAGTGTGCACTAAAGACGGTGACTCTGTATAATAACTGAGCAGAGACACTCTCCAAGATAGTCTTAAAGAATTCTGAGTGGCAAAGCGAAGAAAGGGAACGAGAACGAGGAAAAAAAAGAAAGAAAGGGAAGAGGTAGCGCCTATAGCTCAAAGGAGTGGGGCACTCACCCCATACACTGGAGGTGACGAGTTCAAACCCAGGGAGTGGAGGGGAGAGGAGGGGGCAAGAGGTCTCAGCACAAGCCTTAATCATGACTCTCTCAAAACACACCAAGTAGATCCCTCCCCACCCCAAACACTTCCTGTGGTGTCCATCTAATGAAATGTGCAGGGGCAGTCTGGAGAGATGCAGGTGACAGCAGAGGAAGCTGATGGGCTGAGAGTGGCCAGGGCTTCCTCTCTCCAGAGCTGTTTTGTTCTTTTGGTTCTAAGGCCATAGCTGGACTGTCAGACACGTTCACTGCCACAGGAAAACTCCTGCAGCTACCAGGGAGGAGGGAGACGATAGGGAGACCTGAAGGGAGGAACAAAGATCTAAGTTGGAGGAAGACCAGGATTTCAGATGGTGTCTACGGGTTTCACAAATATTACTTTTGGATTTACTACAGAGTCAGTCCTGCCAAAATCCACACCAGGACTTGAAACCTAATTGAGGAAAGTCATTCAAAAATATTAATGTGAGAGAAAGCAGGACTAAAAAAAAAAAAAGAATCATTTCATCAGGAGTAAGAATTAATGGCACATTTAGGGGAGCACAGTAACGGAGCAAGTTAGGGCTTGGGGAGAGAGACAGATACAATTAAGTAGGGGGATGATTTGAGGGATTATGAAGACACAATAGGATTAATTCAAGACATTTTGGGTTTTAGTAGAGCTCAGTAACACAGAGGTTGTGAGTGTCTAGTACGGGTTACTTAGGACTGAGAACTGACCGAAGGGGTATGGCGGTAGGGCAAGGAATCAAAGGGTTCTAAGGCTTTTGGTATAAAGACTGAAGAAAGAAGTAATCCTGGGATTCAGGCAGAGTCACAAGGCAGGTAAAGTCCTGAGATTACCAGGAGAGACCTTCTCACCATCAAGACATTACCAAGATGGCTCAGAGAGGAGTGTGTAAACGACTACTCAGATTCGTAGTCAGCGGCCGCAGGGATGAGGGAGACCGCAGGTCAGGAGAGGGCTGGGGGCTCTGTCAGTGACAGGAGAGGAGGCAGCTGCTGGAGAAGCTGTGGGACTTTTCTAGTGTCTCTATTCTTAGTCCCCAGGTTCTAACTGGAATATTAATTGGAGAATCAGAAAATCTCTATGAGCTTTACAGGAGACCATGTGTGATGGTGCTTGGCAAATAGTAACGCTATAAACCAAGGTCCAGAGGGAAGAAAGCAGAGGGTGTGTATGGGGAACACAGGACAGTCTGGTCTGGATGGAGAGTGTATCTGATGGAGGAAGCAGCTGAGAATCAGGCAGGCAAGGTGGGCAGAGGGAAAAAGGGCAGGTGGAAAGACACTTTCATTTCTGAAAATGTATTATCTGTTGAAAATGTATCTCTATTGCAATATTTCTTCTTTTTCTACTGTCTATAAGATTTGGCATAATCTGTGTTTTGAAATTATCTTTTACTTTTATTTATAAATATTAGTTGTCTATTTTTTGAGACTTTGGGAAAAAAAATAAGAAGTTAACTGATGACTCCATACTGAGCCTCAGAGTCAAAGCATTCTCTAATAGACATACTCTTATTTGACAATGTACACGTTACTTTCTTTGCATTATTATTATTAATATTGTTTAATATTTTGAATGCAGTAATCATCTATTTCTTTTCTGAATGTATTTATCTTCGTTCATTCTTTACGAGGTTTTTGTTTCTAGTCCTTATCTTAAATATTGTTATTGTTATTAAATTTTAAGCCTTTTTAATTCTGTGAAGGCAAAAAGTGGAAACCTAATAAGCACATGTATATGTAAAAATAAAAAAAATAAGTATCAAGCAATTTAATGCTCACAAAAAAAAAGAAAATGTCTTATCTACCAGGTACTTTGTATTATTTCATTTAATAAACAGTTACCCCCAAACACCCCCATTTTAATAGATAACCAACTGAGGCCAGAAAAGGTTAAACCCAAAAGTGAGACATGTTTGTCAGAATAAGGAGCTGAGGGTTTGGGCAGGGGAAATCACTGAAGGTTGGTGAATGCAGGAGGGATGCAGGCTGAGCTGTGTAGCTCTGGGATTAATCTGGCAAGTGCTGCAACTCCAGACGGAGGGGACCAGCCAAGACAGGACAGATTTTTGAACCATCATTTGCAGGTAGAACCATCTGGTTTCTTTTGTATTCCTAAGGCCCCAGGGTACAATGCTAGGTCTATATCAGGTAACCAATACTTAATTAATTATCTAACCAACTTGAAATTCTAGCCAAGGAAAGCACGGCACCTTCCTTTTCTCGTGACTAGAGTTACATACAAGAGACTCAGGGTTCTTCTTTCTGGGCTGCCCAGAGAAGGATAGGCATTGTAAGTACTTTCAGACTGTAAGGTAAAATACCAAGAAGGAATGACTTACTTGGTCCTCAAATATTGACAAGTTGCATTTGTTTTTAAATAAAATAAAACAAAACAAAACACTGTGCTATAACAATATAATGGAATACTACCCATTAACAGAAAGGAATGGATTATGGGTGCACATAACATGGATGAGTAGTCTCAAAATAAAATCATTATGCTGAATGAAAGAAGCCAGATGAATTAGAGAATCTACTCTCTGATTCCCCTCTATACAAAATTCTTGAAAATGCAGACTAATTTGTCGTGACAGAAAGCAGAGTATTGGGATGAAATAGAGGAGAAAGAGATTACAAGTGGACAACAGGAACTACTGGAGGTAGCATGAATGTTCATTATCTTGATTATGGAGATGACCTCACATGGTGTACGTGTGCCAAAACTCATACAACTGTAACTCGAAAGCTGGGGAAAAACAATGGCTCCACACAATTCAAACAGAGCCCCTAATATCAGGGGAGATAAGTGTTAACAAATTTCTGTAACTGCTGGGACACAAATTTCCCACAAATAGAAGGTGTTCCAAAAGTTGCCCTGAAGTCACCATACATAGGGAAAATGGAAAGCTGTAGCTAAATGTACCTGTATTTATAAAATATCCGTTACAAAATTTTATAAAATATTTACAAAATATTCCCTATGTGTTGGGCACTTCTTTGTAAAATTTTGTAATGAATAAGTTTTGTAAATAAAGGTACATTTAGCCATGATTTCCCCTCTTCCCTTTGTATGGCAACTTTAGGGTGACTTTTGGGACACCCTATGTTTGTATTCCTTTAGGGCACAGAGATGGACCACATTTTCTAGCTTCTCTGGCAGTAAGGTGCGGTCGGGTCCTGTGTTATGGCCAACAGAACGTGCAAGTCCTCTTCCCACCCACCACCCGGACGGGGGAGACCCTGAGGACCTGTAGTAGCACTCTGACACATGGCGGTAGAGTGAATGAAAAAAACCTTGAACTATGTTGAGTCACTGAAATCTTGCAGTTGTTAGAGTTAGCATCCTCGATGAGGACATTATAGATAATTTAAATTCTGTTAACACATATCAATACATGATAACAGTACTTTACATAATATATTAGTAATGGAATACATTATATAATACATATCAATACATATTGATATATTTATTGGTCTATTAATATTCCTAATACTAATATTAATATTGATAACAGAGCAGAGGGCAAATCATTGAATCTTAATAAGCCCTAATTTCTTCCTCTGTAAAAAGGGAGGACATTTTTCTGCTTACCTCACAGACTGTCATAAGGAATGAATAAAATCATGTATTTGAAAGCTGCTTGAAAATGAATATTTTTTCCACATACGAGATGATGATCATAACTGCTATCGCAAATATCTATATCTTATTTCCTTAGGCCAAGTTCATGGTTTCATATCCAGTGAAGACTAGGTGACTTTTCTTTGTTCTCAGTCAGAAAAACCTCACTCTTGGCTCCAGCAGCTCCTTCCTATTTGATATATTCAGAAAACCATTCATTGGGTCATTTCTTTTTGACATGAGATGGGAGATGGATGGGTGGATACATTCAAATATAAATTCACAGATAAGGAAAACATCTTTAAAAATAAAAATACTATCAGTTCTTTAAGCTTTATTTATATTTTCTCATTTTGGAAGTTCTTTGTTTTGTTTTTGGTTTTTTCCAAATCTGGCCCTGTGCCCTATTTCTGGAAGGTCACAAGGGAAGCAAAGCAAAAGTAATACATTGCTTACTGAACCATCAGTGCTGGAAAAGGGGCCTCGAGGTGCATTTGAACACTAGCAATCGAGAAGGCACAATGAAAGCAATTGACTGGGGGGGGGGGCACAAAAATGCTCACCCACAGAGCTCCAATACACGCCTGGGATTTCTTCCAGACTCTTCTGGATAGTGCTACTGTGCATACTAAGATAAAAAGTTCTACCAATACCATATTTAATGCGTGTGAAGTCACTCAGACACCTTTCAAAGAATTGCACCTCTTCATTTTGGAATCAGTCACCTTAATCTTAGTATCTCATGATAACAACTTACAAAGACTTATCTTCTTACCCCCATGGTACATTAGCTGCGGCTCTGTTCCACATCTGTTCCAGGACCCAGACTGAGAGGACGGACCCTGTCTAGAGCCTCAGACTCATCCCTCACATTCATTCACAGGCATTGGCCTAAGAGTTCAGATGCAGGCTCAGATAATATATGTCTAAGTACTTATAATAAACCAAGCTAAAAACTGCTATTTACTTCATTTAAGTATGTAACATCCTCCTCGACTAACACAACAGCCCAAAAGACCAAGATGGAATTCTGAAACGTCACCGTTCAGGGAGAGGTCTGCTCTCTGGCCTTTCCCCTCCCCCAGGCTGCTCCAGCTGCCACTGTGAAGGCCCCCGGCCCACACATCCATGCTCCATTCCCAGCCCCTGTAAGGCTAGGGATGTGCACATCAGCAGTGCAGTCCACCTTCATGTACATCTTGGAAAAGACCTGGGCTGCTTGTCTGGGCAAAAGATCCCACAGTCCTGGGTACACGGACCATGGTCTACAAGGTGGGGCATGGGGACAAGTAAAGTCAGAGGAAGCCCAGAACAGAGTCCACGCCTGTATCTAATGGATAATGTGACAAAGGAAAAAACATGTGGTGGTGGAAGCACATAGAAATCTACACTGGAAGTGTCACTTCCACCTGCATTTCCCTGGGCCCAAAGCAAGTCACATGGCAAAGCCTGATGTCAGTGGGGCAGGAGTATCATCTACTGTATGGGTGGGGCACATCACAGGGAGGGACGGGAATGTTTCCCTGGTGATATAATCTTTGCTTAGATATCAGTACTGAAGATTAAAGGGGAGAGGAAAGGGTCCAAGAGAAGAAAACAAGGATCAACAGCTCGCAACTGGTTACTTTCTAACTGTGGTGAAATGACACAGAGCTACACTCAGGGAAAGTGGGGAACTGGATTAAATATGCGAAGATGGAAAATGCCCCCACAATCCCAGTATCCTCTGCAGGAAAAGGACAATAACTTGGCAAAAAGCAAAACATAAGTCTCCTGGGATACATTCCAGCTAAACTAATAACGTGTTGCTTGAGGCAACCAATTTGTACAAACAACCCAAGCTGGGAGTGGAGGAGGGGGCCAGATCCCGAAAGTAGACCTGGAAGCTGCTCCCTCCCCACCCCCAGCTCCCCCCTCCCTCCGCCTCTCTGGAAAGCTTTTCTTCCTGATTCCAGTCCTGCCACAAAACAACACAGACACAGCATTTCAGAATGGGTGAGCCCACCCTTCAGTCAATGAGAACTAAAATCATAAAAGAAAACGCCCTTTTGTAAAGGCAGTTTACAAAAACTAGCCAAGGCCATAAAATGGAACTTTTTCTAGTTAGATTTGACTGTTTTTCTGCAGCTTCTAAAAATTTTCTTCCAGCTCACTAAGTCTGAGCTTTGAAATATGAAGAATTCTGCAAAGTACATGATAATGCTAACCTCTTTTATAAAAGTTACTACTTACCACATTCCAGGAAAGTCACATACATGGTCTCACTTAACCCTACAACAAGCCTGAAAGCTCAGTATTATTATTATTACTATTATTTTCATTATATAGTTTTGAAAACTAAAGGTTGTTGATGTTATATAATTTGTCCCAATATCACAAAGCAGGTAAAGCTGGTGTTTAGCCTTGGTCTCTCAAACTCTGAAGACTATGGCTTTTCATTATATATACTATATTTACTTACTGCAAAGAATAAGAAACTAGCATATGTTAGTAAAAAGTTAAACACAAGTACGGGGCTCCTTTACACAAAAATATGTGAAAGACTAACCCCACCCAAATCAAATAGGCCAGCCACAAAATGAATACATCTATCGTAAAATAAATTTTAAAACTGTTCCAGTAACATATTTATTTATAAACAAAAATATTTTCATTTTTATTGTTTCCAATTTTTAGAGTAATATATGATTTTTTTATTTATTTTTATTTTTTATTTTTTTAGACAGAGCCTCAAGCTGTCACACTGGATAGAGTGCTGTGACATCACAGCTCACAGCAACCTCCAATTCCTGGGCTTAAGCGAGTCTCCTGCCTCCACCTCCCAAGTAGCTGGGACTACAGGCGCCCACCACAACGCCCGGCCATTTTTTTTGGTTGCAGCCATCATTGTTGTTTGGCGGGCCCGGGCTGGATTCGAACCTGCCAGCTCAGGTGTACGTGGCTGGCGCCTTAGCCCGTTGAGCCACAGGTGCCGAGCCAGTATATGATTATTTTAAACAATTAAGATTCTACAGAAATAAAGGCAGTAAAGAATAAAAGCTCTACACCCTAACGATAACCACTCTCAGCAATTTGGGATATAGCCTGTCAAACTTTTCTCTATACATTTAGAGATACACAAACACACTACTGTAGCAAAACTATATACAGTCAAGTTCAGCATAACTACTACATAATCTATTCTGTAACCTACCTTTTTAATTAACAATATAATTAGGATACTTTTATGACTGCATATGTACGCATGGATCATACTCTGGATATCTGGGCTTTGTTTGCTTTTGCATACACAGGCACATGTCAAATTATTCCCTTGGGATAAGCTAATAGTTAAATAGTATAACATTATTATCATTTAAACTGACACCAACTGCTAGAATGCCCTCCAGAAAGGGCTTTCTACAATCTTTGCACACGAATGCCCATCTCTCCATTCCCGACACTAGATGTTTTCAGTGGTTTAAACTTTACCAAACCAATAGACAATATTGCACACCTGGTTATTGGGATTATCATATATTTTTATTACTTCTTTGCTTTTTTTCTTTTGTGAACTAACATAGTATTTACTTGTAAATTGGCAAATAAGCCAGCATGCCCAATAGGACATGTGAGCCTTTCTTTGGTGACACCAAGTCATTCTGAAGGTAAGCAGGTGGAAAGGTTGGCTGAGGGATTTATAAAGCATAAACTACTCTTTTCTCCTTACTCCACCTGTGGGAAGTTGGCAATAAATGCAGTGTCAGATGCAAAATTTTACAGCAAGTGGCACTGCTTATAGAAATACTCTATAGATTGGACTCACAGTGTCAAACTGGCTATTTTGGGCACAGATGGGAAGGGACTTCTATGTTGTGTTTGTGCAGTATTATGGGCTGAAATACGTCCCCTCAAACTCATACGTTGGAGAGCTAAGAACTGTGACTGCATTGTACAGAGGTAATTAAGTTTAAATGAAATCAGTATGGTGGGGCTTAATCCAATATGCCTATCTTTATAAAAACAGGACCTAAGGATACAAACATCACAAAGGGAAGATCATATGAAGATAGAGGACAGGCCGTTTGCAAGCCAAAGAGAAAGACCTCAGAAGAAACCAAAGCTACTGACATCTTGACCTTGAACTTTCAGACACAGAATTGTGAGAAAAATCAATTTCTGTTGTTTAAGCCATCCAGCCTGTGGTACTTTGATATGGTGGTTCTAGCAAACTAATGCACATAGACAGCACTCCACATAAACCAAGGAAAAGCTGATTACTAATTTCACAGAAGAAAAGAGCAGTGAGTATCCTCAGCACTGCCAGTAGAAAGGACTGACACCTTGTTGATATTTGCAGCCTGTTTATGGAAATAATCTGTATTTCCAGGCACGAGGTGGTGACATGAAATTGTTCTTGTGCTGGGTATGGTGGCTCACACTGTAATCCTAGCACTCTAGGAAGCCAAGGTGAGTGGACTGCTTGAGCTCATGAGTTCAAGACCAGTCTGAGCAAGAGTGAGATCCTATCTCTTAGAAAAAAACAAATAGCCATGAGTTGTGATGGGCACCTCTAATCCCAGCTTTAGGAGGCTGAGGCAAGAGGATCACTTGAGCCCAAGAGTTTGAAGTTGCTATGAGCTATGATGCCACAGCACTCTACCCAGGGCTATAAAATAAGACTCTGTCTCAAAAAAAAAAAAAAAAAGAAAAGAAAAGAAAAAAAGTTATTCTTGCATCTCATGGCAGATGTGCTCAGCAGCAGTGAATTCTACCAAAGGCAGCAAGCAGGTCTTTTCCAGTAACTCAGCCTCCTGAACGTTTTATGATCTGCTTTTTCCCTGACCCAAGGTTAAGTTGTAAGCTCATTCTTTCCTTTGAAGCAACCACAAAAAACTAATTCCCATTTTTTGGGAAAGCCAATATTAGTATAACATGAATGAGGAGTTTTTTTAAGACCTGAGTAATTTGAGAGTGAAAGAAGAGACGACCCTTGAGGTAAAGTCAAGTGGGTGAGAACAGATCTCTAATACAAAAAAGAACTTTAGCACATCTTCAAGAAGAAGGTGAACTACCAGTCAGTCACTCTGAAAGAGACCCCAAAGAGAATTGCAAAGACCCAGATCTTGCCCCTTAGCACTTTGGGACCAGAGAAAGCTAATGTGATGTAAAACACATTAACTTGGGAGCCAGTAGACTTTCTGTAACCACATCTCATTTTGATGTTAAACTTGCTGTTCTGGGTCAGCGCCTATAGCTCAATGGTTAAGGCACCGGACACATATACCAGGGCTGGCAGGTTCAAACCTGGCCCGGGCCTGCTAAACAACAATGACAGTAGAGCAGTCAGGCGTTGTGGTGGGCGCTTGTAGTACCAGATACTTGGGAGGCTGAGGCAAGAGAATTGCTTAAGCCCAGGAGTTTGAGGTTGCTGTGAGCTGTGATGCCACAGCACTCTACCGAGGACGACATAGTAAGACTCTGTCCGCAAAAAACAAAAAACAAATCAAAAAACAACCTTGCTGTTAAGGAAGAAAAAAATGTGGTTTTGAGCTGCACTTTGGACCAATCAAACTAACAGACATTTGGAAAACATTTTACCCAGCAGCTGTAGAATACATTTTCTTCTCATCAGCACATGGAACATTCTCCAGGATAGACCATATGTTAGGCCACAGAACACGTCTCAACAAATTTTTAAAAACTGAAATCATATCAAGTATCTTCTCAGACCACAATGGAAGGAATAAGACTAGAAATCAATAACAAGAGAAACCTCAGGAACTATACAAACACATGGAAATTAAATAACATGCCCCTGAACAACCACTGGGTCAATGAAGAAATTTAAAAGGAAGGGCCAGGCATGGTGGCTCATACCTGTGATCCTAGCACTCTGGGAGGCTGGGGCAGGAAGATCACTTGAGTTCAGGAGTTCCAGACCAGTCTGAGCAACAACAAGATCCCATCTCTACTAAAAAAAAAAAAAAAAAAAATAGAAAAGTAGCCTGGGGTGGTGTTGCATGCCTATAGTCCCAGCTACGCAGAAGGCAGAGGTAGGATGATCACTCCCCGGAGTTGAGGTTGTTGTAAGCTAGGCTGATGGGCTGATGCACGGCACTTTAGCCTGGGCAACAGAGTGAGACTCTGTCTCAAGAAAGAGAAAAAAAAATTTTAAAGGAATAAAATTTTTCAAAACAAATGCAAAATGGAAACAAACATACAGAAACCTAGGAGATACAGTAAAAGCATTGGTAAGATCGAAATTTATAGCAATTAATTTTAAAGCAAGAGGGAGACCTCGTCTCTGCTAAAAACTGAAAAATTAGCCAAGTGTGGCAGTGTGAGCCTGTAGTCTCAGCTACCACTTGAGAGGCTGAGGTAAGACGATGGCTTGAACTCAGGAGTTTGAGGCTGCTGTGAGCAATGGTGGTACCACGGCACTCTAGCCAGGGCAATAGTGTGATACTTTGTCTCAAAATTAATTAATTACTTAATTAATCAGTTTCAAAAAGTGGACAAAAGACCTGAATAGACATTTCTCAAAAGAAGACATACAAATGGCCAACTGGCACAAGAAAAAAATGTTCGACAACACTCATTATCCAGAAAAATACAAATAAAAACCACAATGAGATGCCATCATACCCAATTTTAGCAAAAGAATACCGGGAAATGGGAAAGGGCGGGGAGGGGAGGGGGGAGGATGGATGGAGGGAGGGCGATTGGTGGGATCACACCTACGGTGCATCTTAGTAGGGTACTGGTGAAACTTATCAAATGTAGAGTATCAATGTCTTTATATAGTGATTAAGAAAATGCTAGGAGGGCTATCTCTCACAGTACGATCAAAATGTTTCTGATTGCATACGAAGTACATTCTGCCCTATGATTGCACCAATGTACACAATTATGATTGAATAAAATTATTTTAAAAAAAAAAAGAATAGCTACTGTAAAAAAGACAAAAAATAACAAATGCTGATAAGGATGAGAAGAAAGGAAACTACTATACACTGCTGGCGGAAATGTATATTAGTATAACTGTTATAGAAAACAGTATAAAGGTTTCTCAAAAAACCAAAAATGAAACTACCATGTAATCCAGCATCTCATTACTAGGGAAAAGAAATCAGTATATCAAAGGGATACCTGCACCCCCATTTTTACTATAGCACTGTTCATAATAGCCAAGATACGGAATCAACTTAAGTCTCCATCAATGGATAAAGAAAATATAGTTTATATACACAATGGAATTCTATTCAGCCATATAAATGAATGAAATCTTGTCATCTGTAGCAACATGGACAGAACTGGAGGATATTATGGTAAGTGAAATAAGCCAGAAAGACAAATATCCCATGTTCTCATTCATGTGGGAGCTAAATAAGGTGACCTCATGAGGACAGCAGAATGATCATTATCAGAGGCTGGGAAGAAGGTGCTGGGAATGGGGGAAATGAAGAGAGATTGGTTAATCAGTACAAACACATAGTTAGAAGAAATAAGTTCTAGTGTTCAAAAGCGCAGTAGGGTGACTATAGTTAACAAAAATATGTTGTATATTTCCAAATAGCTATAAACAGAAGACTCAAAATGTTCCCAATACAAAGAAATGATAAATGTACAAGGTGATGGCTATCCTTCCTTGGATATCCTTCAAGGTGATGGGCTACCTTGATTTGATCCTTACATGTTGTATGCATGTATTCAAAAAATCTCATGAACCCTGTAAATATGTATAAGTATGATGTGTCAATAAAAACGAATTAAAAAGAAAAATGATTTCTAGGATCTGAGGGCTTCCATCTCCATTGGCTCTACTGCTTTTATTTTTTTGAGACAGAGTCTTACTTTGTCGCCCTTGGTAGAGTGCTATGGTGTCATAGCTAACAACTTCGAGCTCCTGGGACTACAGGCGCCCTCCACAATGTCCGGCTATTTTTAGAGACAGGGTCTCGCTCTTGCTCAGGCTGGTCTCCAACCTGTTAGCTCAGGCAATCCTCATGCCTCGGCCTCTCAGAGTGCTAGGATTATAGGCGTGAGCCACCATGCCTGGCCTGGCTCTACTTTAAACTTTTAGTATGAGTGAACTGAAACCTTAAGAAAGGCAATCCATTCTTTAAGTCAGAAAAAAAATAAGAATAAAGAAATTTTAAGATAGAAATAAAATGAAAAATAATCAGTAGTGTCTGGCCAATGTCTTAGGTTTTTCACTAATTCACAGAATTGGTGGAGGACAAGGATTACCAGGTCTGACTCTGATCCTAATCATTTCTAGGCCTTGGCTATCTCATCCATAAAATGTGTAAATTCTACTAAATCATCTCTTAAATTTCTTCTAATTTAAAAGGTCAGTGATATTAAAAGAAGCCAAACAACCACTACGATCCTAAAGGCAGTTAGGAATACATCTATCTACTCTACGGAGTCAGTGGGGCTATCAAATAAGTGGGGGTTTATTCCCCCCACTTGAGAAGGGACTACATATCAGCTGTTTGAGAACTTTTGTCCATTGAAATCTTGTTGAGTTTTATGTTTTAACTTTAAGAAGCATAGGTGTTGAATGGTTTGTACAAGAGCTTCTGTGAACAATTTCTGATCTCATTTATATCAGTAGTGTTTACTTTGTTTATTTTATTTATTTACTTATTTTGAGACAGAGACTCACTCTGTTGCCTTGTGCTCAAGTGATCTTCCTTTCAACCTTCCCAATAGCTGGGACTACAGTCATGTGCCATAATGCCTGGCTAATTTTTCTATTTTTAGTAGAGATGGGGTCTGATTCTTGCTCAGGCTGGTCTGGAACTCCTAACCTCAGGTGATTCTCTGGCCTCAGACTCCCAGAGTGCTAGAATTACAGGTGTAATAAATAACCACACCTAGCATGGTTATTTATTTTTTATTGAGACAGGGTCTTACACTGTCACATGGGCTGGAGTGCAGTGGCCTGATCATAGCTCACTACAGTCTCAAACTCTAGGGGCTCAAGTGATCTTTCCGCCTCAGTCTCCTAAGTAGCCAGGACTACCAGTGTGCACCACCACTCTTGGCAATGCAATCTACATTGCCCACACGGGTCTCAAACTCCTGGCCTCAGGTAACTGTCCGACCTTGGCCTTCTAAGCAGCTGAAATCACATGTGCACGCTACCACATCCTGCTAATTTTTTCTTTTTCTCTTTTTTTGGGCAGAGACAGAGTCTTGATATGTATCTCCTGCTGGTCTGAAACTCGTAGCCTCAAGCAATCCTCCTGCCTCAGCCTCCCAAGCAGTTGGTATTGTATGTGTGAGCCATTGTGCCTGGCATACTAGCTACACTTCAGGTGCTCATTAGCAAATGGCTGATAGCACAGATACAAGAAACATCCATCATCATGGAAAGTACTATTGGACAGGGCTGGCTAGAGAAATCTCTTATCACTCCATTGATGAGCAGTAACTTTTAGTCAAATTGAGGTACATTCAGTATTCTGAGCTCACTATGCTTTCTCTGGCTTTTGGGCCTTTGCAAATGTTTCTTCAACCTTAGCTACCACTTCTCCATTTTAAAAATCAGTTCTCTAGAGAACATTTACTAACCCACAAGTAAGGAGGCAGCTTCTCTCTAATTACCTTTACTTACTCTCAAGTATATCCATAGCCCTCACCAGACTGTAAGCTGCAATCTTGCTCATCCTCAGGTCCTAGCTCAGTGGCTGGCACAACAATAGATCCTGTTGAAGAAATCAGTCAACTGTCATTAAATCACAGAGCCTGTGCTTCACTGTGCGAGCACCAGGGAGACACCAAGGGTTCTTATCCATTATTGTACCATAGACCCTCTGTCAGTCCAATAAAGCTTAAGGCTCCTTCTCAGGACAATGTGTTAAATGCATAAACAAGTATATATGACTTTTTAAAACCAAAGCTAAGTTTTGAAATAGTTATCCACTTTTAAAAACCAATTTCACACATTTTTTATCTAATAGTATCTATTAACACATTAATAATATTATTGATACTACCTACCATTAATACAGCCATAACTGCCATGATTAGTAAGTTACAATGATAAAAGTTTTGAGATGTACATCACTACTATAATGTGCTAGGGAAAAAGTCTGTGATTTTTGTGAATGACTAAGTGGAAAATATTGCTAAAATTACTGTGATACTAGCACACTATTGCTAATATCAATATTAGTAGGGTTGTTGCCTACCTCCATAATCAAAGGAAATGCTCATCTCACTAACTTCCCTACAGTTTAGATTCAATAAAATTGTAAATCATCCAAGTTCCCGGATCCTCTGTATTCTAAGCGGTTCCAAATATCTGGTTTTGATACCTGTTTGGGAATGAAAAGATATTATCTTAAACTCTGACCTATAAGATTGTAAGCACAGGAGGGATCCTTCCAGAAGGCCCAGGCATAGGACGGGCAGAGCTGCACAGTATTGCCAAGTATAGCTGCCAATCTTAATTTTACCACTTAATTAATGTATGACAAATGGCCACTGGCGTCTTTGTCTATCAAAGGATTGTAACACTAAAAACATCACAGAAGGTAATCAATAAAAGGCATTACAGCTGTCACCTCCTCCTCAGTATTAGTGGGGGGCTTGTAAAATATCTGGTTAGGGACCACAGGTCTTAGTAAATAAAGTTCTCAAATATCTAGTTTACATCACCCTTTAGGAGTGTACCTAAAAGCCATTCTTTCACAGATTTTCCGCCACACAAGTGATTTATTAACTGTAAGAATCTATTTCAATGTCATGGAAAACCTTTCCCCAACTCACCTTATTTGCCCTTTGTGAGGTAAATAAGTAGGGAAGGAAAATATGCTTTAGTCAAAGAACAAACAGGAAAGCAAGATGCTTAGAGAACTTTCTCCCATTGTACAATCCCACATTTACATATATTAACTTCTTCAAAAATTTAAAAGACTATAATAAAATTCAAATAAAAAAAGTAAAAACCAAAATGAATAGAAACTACTGGGTAATAGCCTAACATCTGAAAACATGAGGAAAGAGTCTTATTTCCACACTAGTCACATTTACTTAGTTCTTTTTTAATTCTTCCCAGCCATGAAATTACATTTCCATGAGCAAACACCCTTCAGCCTATGTAACTGAAGAACAGTTTTGGAAATGAGGACCTTGTAGCATTATATCAGAATAGTTAACCTAGGACATCAGCGAGATGGCCAGAATAGAAGATCCCTGAAAGTTCAGCTAACAACTGTCCACAGATAAGGATAATTTAGTGAAATCCTTCCAAATTAGAAATAAGCCCAGGTCACCTTCATTGTCCACAGAGCAGAATAAAAACCACATGGAAAGGGTAAGAGAAACAGTCTCCCACTGACCACCTTTCCCTTCCTTCCCCAATTAAGCACAGTGCCACACAGAGGATTCTTTAGAACCACAGTTTCAACAGAGATAAAAAAGGAACTGTAGGCAGATGCTAAGCTTCCCTGGTATTCTGAAATGCTTCTCAGGAAGCCCATTTCTATCTCACGCCTCAAAGGGAACCCAGAAGGAAACTACATCTAGATTATCTGTGGTCAGGTAGAAAAGAATAAGGAAGCAGTGCCCATCACAATCAGGATACAGATCTTGGTGGTGGCTCTGTACCTAACCGAGGTGGTGCCCTATCACAGGGATTGGCTAATAGCGTAGCCTTCCCACAAAGCTTCTTGCTCCCAGAAAAGCAAGAAAGCTCTATCTGGCTTGAATCCCTAGATGGCCAACCTCCATTACCAACCTCAGATCCCATACAAGGGTCCTGCCCAGGGCTAATTTTGGCAAACAATATGAGTTTGTTGCACTACACCAGAGTTTAACTGCCTAACAATGTTCATTGTGACCTCAAAGCTCACTCCCAGGCCCCACTCAGAGAGGGAGAAGATCTCTGCAGCAAAAAAAAGAAGGGGCTAGATCTACCATATTCAGGAGTTTAAACAGTGCTCATCCCAGCCTCAGAGCCAACCATAAAGCTCCACATAAGCAGGGATGCATTTCTATTGAGAAAAGCAACTGGTCCTACCCACCCTGATTAGCAACTCCACCTAACCTTGGAGCCCTTCCTATAACCCTGTCCAACTTCTGGACTCAAATAGTGGTACCAGTTGGCCAGGGAATATACCCTGTGGTCCAGCCCAATATGAGACAATTGTATTGCCCACCCAGCCATTCAGCCTGACTGCAGAACTTAGCCAGCTGCTCCATCCAAACTCAGAGCCAAGGCAGAAGCCCAGTCATCTAGAGAACCTGGAAACAAGTCTACTCAGGCGCCTTACTGGCTGGCCCATCCAGACCCACAAGGTAAATAGTGAAGGTCTATCTCTGCAAAGAACATTGTAAAAGACAGAAACAGTGGCTGTCTCTCCAAATGCAAAGACACCAACACAAGGTCAGAGGATTAAAAAGACTTAGGAAATCATGCTACCTCCAAATGAAACTAACAAAGCACCAACAATGGATGGATGCCAAAGAAAAGAATATCTATAAAAGGACAGACAAAAAATTCAGAATGATTCTCTTAAAGAAGTTTAGTGAACTATGAGAATATAGAAATAAAAAAAATTAAATGAAATTTGGAAAACAATATGAAAAAATGAGAAATCTGGCCAAGAAATAGAAACACTAAGAAAAAAGCAAAGAAGATAGAAACCCAAAAGATGAAGAATACAATTATTGAACTGAAAAATACAATCGAAAGATTCAGCAGCAATCTTGATCAAGTTAAGAAAGAATCAGTGAGCACAAAGAAAGGACATTTTGAAATTATCCAATGAGAGAAACCAATCAACAAACAAAAAAGAATGAAGAAAGTATCCGTGAATTATGTTACATCTTTAAGTACAAATAATTCAAGACAGACAAGAAAGAAAAAAAAGGCAAGGAAGTATATTTAAAGTAATAATGGCTGAAAACTTCCCTAATCTGAAGAAAGACCACAACATTCAGGTAAAGTAAATACAGAAGTTTCCAATCAAATTCAACCTAAGGAGAAATTCACAAAGACACATAACAATCAAACTACGAAATACTAAAGACTGAGCTCCATAGAGACAGCGCCGGGGCAAGTGAGAGCCGGACGGGCACTGGGCGACTCTGCCTCGCTGAGGAAAAATAACTAAACATGGGCGAAGGAGATCCTAAGAAGCCGAGAGGCAAAATGTCATCATGCATTCTTTGTGCAGACTTGTCGGGAGGAGCACAAGAAGAAGCACCCAGATGCTTCAGTCGACTTCTCAGAGTTTTCTAAGAAGTGCTCAGAGAGGTGGAAGACCATGTCTGCTAAAGAGAAAGAAAAAGGGGAAGATATGGCAAAGGCGGACAAGGCCCGTTATTAAAGAGAAATGAAAACCTATATCCCTCCTAAAGGGGAAACAAAAAAGAAGTTCAAGGATCCCAATGCACCCAAGAGGCCTCCTTTGGCCTTTTTCTTGTTCTGTTCTGAGTATCGCCCAAAAATCAAAGGAGAACATCCCAGCCTATCCATTGGTGATGTTGCAAAGAAGCTGGGAGAGATATGGAATAACACTGCTGCGGATGACAAGCAGCCTTATGAAAAGAAGCCTGCAAAGCTGAAGGAAAAATACGAAAAGGATACTGCTGCATACCGAGCTAAAGGAAAGCCTGATGCAGCAAAAAAGGGAGTCATCAAGGCTGAAAAAAGCAAGAAAAAGAAGGAAGAGGAGGAAGATGGAAGATGACGAAGAAGATGAAGAGGAGGATGAAGAAGAAGAAGAAGAAGATGATGATGATGAATAAGTTGGTTCTAGCGCAGTTTTTTTTTCTTGTCTATAAAGCATTTAACCCCCCTGTACACAACTCACTCCTTTTAAAGAAAAAAATTGAAATGTAAGGCTGTGTAAGATTTGTTTTTAAACTGTACAGTGTCTTTTTTTATATAGTTAACACACTACCAAATGTGTCTTTAGATAGCCCTGTCCTGGTGGTATTTTCAATAGCCACTAACCTTGCCTGGTACAGTATGGGGGTTGTAAATTGGCATGGAAATTTAAGGCAGGTTCTTGTTGGTGCACAACACAAATTAGTTATATATGGGGATGGTAGTTTTTTCATCTTCAGTTGTCTCTGATGCAGCTTATACGAAATAAATGTTGTTCTGTTAACTGAATACCACTCTGTAATTGCAAAAAAAAAGTTGCAGCTGTTTTGTTGACATTCTGAATGCTTCAAAGTAAATACAATTTTTTTTATTAAAAAAAAAAAAGAAAGAAAGAAAATGCTGATGGCAAAAAATAAACCAAAAAACTGTCAACCAAGAATACTTTA
>CAUYRH010002765.1:0-21553 GCA_963574655.1 Perodicticus potto
AGGACAAGTGATCCCATCTCAGGGTGGGCGAAAGACTTGAAGAGAAACTTCTCTAAAGAAGACAGGCACACGGCCTACAGACACATGAAAAAATGCTCATCATCCTTACTCATTAGAGAAATGCAAATCAAAACTACTTTGAGATATCATCTAACTCCAATAAGATTATCCCATATCACAAAATTCCAAAACCAGAGATGCTGGCATGGATGTGGAGAAAAGGGAACACTTCTACATTGCTGGTGGGAATGCAAACTAATTGGGTCCTTTTGGAAAGATATCTGGAGAATACTTAGAAACCTAAATATCTTATACTAACTTATTTACAATTCTTAAGCAGCTTCTTCTACCCTAAGTCTACCACATCTGATCAAATGGCACACTAACCAACTCATGACTCCCATCAAAAGCCTACTGTTCATGGATAAACCCTCTCTCTTTTGCTCTCCATATAAAATATGTTTGCCCCTCATGGGGATTCTACATCTAAGGATATTTTGAATTCATTTATTTTTCTTTATCTCCACTGTCACTTCCTGGGATGACATATTTTCCATTTTCCCTTCCAAATCTGTTTTCCACCCTTCTTTATCCTATACTATTCCCTGAGGTGTATAAGCTAAATAAATACACTTTCCAGCCTTTGGGCTTCTGGTTGGGTTTAGCTAGTGGAGAGTACTAACAGGAGAGAGAAGAGTAAGGTTGGAGTATATATTTCTATGGATCTCCTTCTTTTGGGTTTACCATAGACTTACAGGGACCCTCCATATTAAGTCTCATTCCTTCCAGAAGGCAGTCTCTGTCTCTGTGATATCCCTTCCTCCATTCACGCCTTGTGTAGTGACAGCTCTCCACTGTTCCTTGTCCTTGAGAAACTACACAGCTCTCTGGTGGCCTCCTTATATCAGTCTTGCAAGGTACCTGTATTAAACTCTTCCAAACTATCCTTGATTGAAAAGCCATGTATTTCCTGCTGGGAGCATGACTGTTTCTAGTCTAAGAATTCTTCATTCCTTATTTGAGTCATCAAAAATCCAACAAGAAAACAAAACCATACTCCTAATTAGTCTCCTACATTTACTGAAACCAACCTGAAACAGACATGCCGCAGCTGAATTGAGCAGTCCTTTTAAGACTTACATCATTTCATTCCATGGCTGAAAAGCATTCAGAAGATTCTTTTTGTATTTACAATAACCTTTTTATTATGGGATTATGTTCCTTCATGATCTGGCTCCTGTCTGTGTCTCTAAGCATGTCTCTGACTCTTCTGTGGCTTGTTTCTTATACTGAAATCATGCAGGTATTATTCAGTTCTCTAAAGCACTCCACAGTCTTTCTTGCCTTTCTTGCCTTTCTTGTGAATTCCATGCATGTTCTTGTTTGTGCCTGGAATATTTTCCTCACAAGAACGTGCATATTTGCTTCCTTCTCATTGTTGAGGTGTCAGCTTAGTTTCACCTTCTCAGAAATACTTTTCTGTCATTCATCCTAAACTAATTCTTTCATCATTATTCTTTGTCATGACTTTTTGTTGTCTTTCAGGGTAATGATTTCACTAATAATTACCAATTATTTATTTGCTTACTATATGAAGCCCTTCTGTAGAACCTAAGCTTAAGGCCATAGTTGCTATATATTGTATACATTATGTGTACTGGATATTATATGGTAGGAACTAAAAACATATTTATAGATTCAAGGCATTAGGTGGAAATACATGGCTTATAGTATGTGCTGTATTAGTTGAGCATGTTCTATTTACCAGGTGATTACCTATACTTGATTTTTTTACTAGCATTAATAAGATGATCAAGTCTACTCTCTCTTCAGGTACTTTTAGTTCTCATAGGGTGATATATGATTAATGGAGATATTTAGGGTGACTAAATTCCTTGATCTTCATAATGGGGGGGGGGAAGTGTAAGAATATGTATTCTCCAAATGAGCTATTTTATATGTACTTATAAAGTGTTGTTGAGTCAGTATAAAGAGAATAAAATAAATTTACCCTCTTGGAAAATGGGAGGAAAATGGAACCTGTTGTGGAGATAAGGATTAACCTATTCTAGTAAATATACACTTATATTTTTTAAAGATGTATTTTTCATATTAAAATGTATTTCAGAAAAAAAAATGTGGATTCCAACATAAAGTACTAGAGAAAGGCTTTTGTATGGACATATTGTGATCTGAGATTTCTCCATCTAGTGGTATTTATTCGAATTACAGGCATAGCATGGGGAAGAAACACAGCAACCTCTAAAATGCTGTTATTCCTGTTATATTTGAACAACGCTATTAAATGCAAACAGACAAAATGGTTAAATAGTATCACGGAATTTTTTGACTCACCTAGGTGATTTGAAAATTATATTAAGTACCACGTGCTAACCGATTGCACCACTGGAGCTCTAATGATTTGAAAATTATAAATTCCTGCTAAAGGGCCAGGTGCAGGAGCTCATCACTATAATCCTTGCACTCTGGGAGGCTGAGGCAGGTGGATTGCCTGAGCTTATAGGTTGGAGACCAGCCTGAGCAGGAGCAAGACCCTGTCTCTAAAAATAGTTGGGCATTGGGGCGGAGGCCTATTGTCCCAGCTACTTGGGAAGCTGAGGTAAGAGAATCACTTGACCCCAAGAGTTTGTGATTTCTGTGAGCTATGATGCTGCAGCACTCTACCAACGGTGACAAAGTGAGACTCTGTCTCAAAAAAAAAAAAAATTCTTGCTAAAGGACTTAGATTAAAACAAATATTTTTTCCCATATTAAGATCCAGATTTAGGAGAGAACCTCAAGTGATCCCTATTTGTGGTCTGATGGTGACAGAAGAAGCATCGTTATCACCATTTTATAAATGAGTCATCTGAAGGTTATGGAGATTAAAACTCACTCAAGATTAAAACAACCCTTCTGAAATGGAGGTGGAAGCATGCCTCCTGGTAGACTGAGGGTCTGATACATGTGATACAGAAGCCCCCTACAGGCCTCAATTTTAATTCTCTTAAATTCGTTCAGTATCAACTTTGCGCCACGTGTGGCAATTTTAACAAGGCAAATAATGAAAAGCAGGAGTCTTTTGTATCCCTTTTTGTAGGTAAGCCCATAATGACTTTACGAAGTTAGTATTTTGATTAAGATGAAGCTCATTGAGAAGGAAGATACCAGCTTTCCCGCGGTCATGCAACCAGGTAGTGACGGGATAAGGGCTCAAATTGTAGGTATGCTGACTCCATGTCTTACTACCTTTCTACTTTTTGATTTAAATCTTTTCTTGCATGTTTTGTTTTGAGGCAATAATTAATTTTCTTTTAACACCTGTAGCAGAAGTATGGTACCTTATCTTATTTCTTTTCAGAGGTTAAAGGGTGGTGGCAGTTGTTTGTTATCACTTGCATCAGTGTGGAGCTACCTATAGCATCAGGAAAAGAAAATTTAACTCAAAGGGTCTTGCTCAGTAAAGGAGCCAAGAAAAAGAAGTGAAAGGGAATGGGGTTTTCCGAACTGTCTTTATATAATTAGTTTTTATAGCAATGTTGTAGCAATGTGTAATTGCAGGCATATAATATCTCTTGCTCTTAGGCCCAGAATTCGGGCTAGGTGGTTTTACACACATAGAATCTATCTATCAGTGCTATGTGCCATGGAGTAACTAGAACAGGTCACATAGGACACAGATTTGTGTTCAAAGAACAGCTTTGTCACCTGCTAGCTTTGTGACTTTGGACAAGATACTTAACATCCTGACTTGCTGCTTCATATCTTAAAGGATAATAGCATTTACCTACCTCAATAAGTTCTTGAAGTTTAATTGGTAAAATGTGTAGAAAGTACATAATCATAATATAAGATCTGAAATCAAAACATTGATCTACTTCTTCTCCATGTGATAATGAGTAAAATAGATGTTGTCATAACATCTGCCAATGGAAAAATGCAAGTAAATCCTACTTTCATCTTGAGTGGCAGGAGGCATGTACACTGGAAGGTGCAAAATGTTGGGATGCTAAAGTCTACCCAGAGAACCACTGGCTGTGGGTTAATAAGCCCTTGCCTCATTTAATCTACAGTATACTTCAAAACATGAGGACTTCCTGTATGGTTTTGAGCTGTGAGGCTTCAGGCTAACAGAGTTTACATGAATTGGCCAAAGTATTCCCAAAGTAGGATCTAAGTCAGTTTAGATCCTAGGCTTCTCAAGATCTCAAGATCTTTTCAAATAAAACTCTACTGGCAGAGTTGATTATATTTTTAGAAACCTATTTTTCTAAAGACTTAAAATTGTTTTCCAAAACCATACCTTATTGCTCCTTATTTTCTTATCCAATGTGTAGAGTTCTCCTTTCTTTAGGAATCCATTCAGAACACAATTTTTGCTCATATTTGATAATAATCCTCCTCCTACTACCAATACTGAAAATAATATTAGTAGGCAAAAAAAACAATAACAATACCTAAATATTTATATTAAACATTTTACTTAATCCATTCATTGATTTAATAAACATGTTATTAATAACATTCTTATTTGATAGCAAAGAAACCAAAACTTAAAGAGGTATAGTAAATTAGCCAGTATCAATAGAATTAGTAAGTGGTAGGTCACCTCTGATCTGAGTCTGCCTCATCCTGAAGCCCATGTTCTAAATATACTATTAATTGCTAATATATTGTTCTTTATTCCGATTGTGTATACATTAAATGTCTAGCCTCTTTTCTATGCATTTAGGAGTAAATAATGTTTCTTTTAGAATTTATTGAATTTAATCCCTTAATAATAGCAATATTCACAGTTTCTATTGGAGTTGTCCAAAGATGGGATAGCTGTTGACTTGACATCTCCCTTTGATACCTCAAAACATCCCTAACTAAACATACTCCTGACCTTTTGGCTTTTTCTATCAAATCTGTTCTGCTCCACATCATTCACGGATATCTCAAAAAATGGCACCATTGTTAACTCAGCCACATAACTGAGAAATTTGGGATTCCTTCTTAACCCTTTCATCTCTTTTTCATGTCACATTGTATAAATAAGTAAGTCTTGATGTTTTTACATCCAAAATCATCATGATTAACCCACATCTTCCTATCTCCATTATCACTGACAGTTTGAGCAGAAGTTGGACCAGCCCGGGATATGGGTATCAGAAAATTAGATGTGAAGGTATATTTGATGGGCTCTAAATTACCTTCGAATTATGTTATTTCACGAACTTATCATGCCACTGATTGAGTTTAAATCTCAAAAGGAATTTCTAAGGATTCAACATGGCAAATGCAAGAAAAACACCATTGATGGGGCCAGGCAGATAAGTACTCTTGCTGGTATAAAGTGTTATACACTGTAGCTGACCTGCCAGAAATTCTCTTCAAATTAAACTCAAACATGACTGAGAGCCTCTGGGCCCTGATCTGTGCAGTAATTTCAATTCTGCCTGTGAACACTACTGTGTCACCTTGGGCTCACCAGCCTCTTTCAGATATAGTTTTCTTTTCTACCAAAAGAGATGATCACGACCTCATGGTGTTGGTGGGTGAGCAAAATGAGATGGTGACACCAAAGATGATGAAGATGAGCATATGTACATTTCATTTATTTCATTTATTCATTTATTAAAAGAGCATTTAGCATCAGGCATGTTTGGTAGTGAGGATGCAGAGAACAAGAGAGATAGTAGACAGATATTAAACAAATGACCACACAATAACATGCAGATAATCATATAAATTATTGCATAGATAATCATTCCAATCATAAATAAGGCTATCCAGTACCTTTGCTGTGCTGGGCATTTGAAGTGTGTTACATAGATAATTCAGTTCTTCTGCAAACTCCTGAAGTAGCCACTATCACAATCCCATTTTATAGATAAAGAGCTGGAGCACTGAAAAGTGAATGAAGTGACTTATCCAAAACTTGTCAGCTAGTGCGCCCAGGCTGCTTGGCTCTTCACATGCTCTCCCTTTATACTGAGGGTGCCAGGAAGGCAAAGTCCAGGGTACTGTGAAATAACATACCTGGGGGTGCTGACAAAAGATAGGGCTGTCTGAGAACCCATCCAAGGAAGTGGCATTTAAGATGAAATTTAAAACATAAGTAAAAGCCAGGGGAGGAAGAGGGAGAAGAGAGAAGCAAATACCTTGAGGTGTCTGTGAAACAGAGATTAGGTGGATAGACCTTTGGCACTGAGAGGGAGGCTGGGGCAGAAGATGTGGAAGAGGCCAGCAGGGGCCAGACATGGCAGCACCTTGGCAGCCATGCCAGGGTTAAGGGCAGAGAGATCATTGCCAATTCAGATGTTGAGTAGGGTAATGACATGATATGATTTTCTGAGAGCTTGTTAGGTATTAGGTATTATAATCCTCCCAATAAATCAGTTGGGTGCAGTGGAATAGACTGAGGTCTAGGGAGATTAATTTCCTTTCTTAAGATCTCACAGGTAGCATGTGGCTATGGCAGAATATACTCTGAGGCTAACTTGGTCCCACAGCCTTAGCTTTAGCCTTAGCCATGGCAAGGTCCTGCTGTGCGGGATGCACTGTATACTCTGTATTAAGTCTCACTAATCTCCTATTAGTGAGTCCTAATTAGTGAGTCTCCTATTATGGAGTCTCTATCTGGTGTGACTCCATCCAGTCCCATGGCTTCAGAGTCTACCTGCTTGCTAATGACTCCCATGTTCATGGGTCCAATTCTAATATTTCCCAGGAATTCCAGAATTGGCATACCCATTTGGATACTTACTGACATCTCAAACCTAACAAGAAAATATGAACTCTTCATTTCCCACTAAAATTCTTCCTTCCACAGCCAGTGGCAGCTTCGTTCTCTCCATTGTCCAGGTTCTGACTTTCATCCTCCACTCCTCTCTTTTATACTTCAAGTCCAATGTGTGTGCAACTCACATTAACTCTATGTTCAAAACATATCCTCTTCCCTCTCCCCATACAAATCACCAGCACCTCTTGCCTTACCTCATAATTCACCTGGCTTCTGAAGTGATCAAAACCCTCTGGCAGCTTTTTTTCCCATGCAGAGTGAAAGCCAAAGTTTTTGTCAAGGTCTTTACAGTACCTGCATTGTTTTGCTTTAATTGCCCATTCATTTGCATTCTGTTGTAGCTACTTTCATGCTACAACTGCACAGTTCAGTGGTTGAAACAGAGATTATATGGCCCACAGTATAAAATATTTGCTATTTGGCCCTTTGCAGAGAGATTTTTCAGACCCATGCTATACATAATATTCCCACACTCCCGAAGACACGCACATGCATACACACACTTCTCATATTCCAGTTCTAAACTCTCCACCTCAGTCCTAGCTACGCTGGCTCCCACTGCAATTTCAGGATCATTCTAAGAGTGTCCTTCACTCATCCATCTCTATGCAAAGCTCCTAAACTTCCTTTTAGGATTTTTGCTTAAATGTCTTTGGATTCAAAAACTCTTCCCAGGTTTCCTTAGGTAAGAGAACACCTTCCCCCATTGTTCTTTGTTCCTCTTAACTGCTTTCTTTATTTTTCTCATTGCCACTGACAACATGTAGTTATTTATATAGTCTCTGATCTACTCCTGAAATGTAAGCACCATAAAAGCAGGGGCTGGATTTTATTCATTGCATTGTCACCTGACACTCATAAAGAGCCAAGTATATCATACAAGCTCAATTTTTATTTTTAAATGAATGAATGCATGTGACAATTCCTGAAATGTAGTAGAAAATGATAGGCTAAGTTCTAGACTGCTCTGTGGGTGCCTGTCATGTGCTGGGCACTTGCTGAGTATTTTCAGATACATTGACTTCATGGTTACCCTTGCAGCAACCTTGGTAGGAACGAGCCCTGGTCTCTCTTCTGTCGTTTCCACAAAACGATAAAGATATCCCCGAAAGAATATGGTGGGAAAGCTGTTGGGTATGGAGGGTCAGGAAGAGGCCGTGTCTCCTATGTAACCACAAGTGACCATTTCTGAGGTCTGGCCACTTCTTACCGCCAGGTGGCTGCTGAGCAATGCACTATCTCTTTAAAATAGCTTTCCCCCTTAGTACGCTAATAATAAATTGTACTTATGTATTTTTTCCTAAAAAGATTAAATCCAGGATCCTTCCCCCGAAATCCAGTTTCAGCCACAATGGGCATCCTGTTTACCGTGCTCTCAATAATAGAGTCTTAACGGGAAGATGTCGGAATGAAATTAAAGGCCAAAGCCTTTAATGAGTGGGTGTAGCACTCTGAATTTTTCTTCCTTGTTGAATGCCATCTTCATATGTATTAATACTTATTAAAACACCATTTAGAATTGATCTCTTTTAGTGTGGCAAAATAAACAAAAAACGTATCACTTTTAAAACAATTTATCATTTTAACCATTTTGAGGTATGCAGTTCCGTGGTATTAAGAATGTTCACATGGCTATGAAACTGTCACCACCACCCATCTCTATAACTTCTTTACCTTGTAAACTGAAACTTTATACCCCTTAAACCATAACCCTCCATTCCTTCTTTCCCTAGCCCCTGGAAACTACCATTTTATTTTCTATCTCCATGAACTTGATTACTCTAGGTATCTCATCTAAGTAGAATTATACAGTATTTATCCATTTGTGATTAGCTTATTTCACTTAGTAGTATGTATTAAATGTTCATCCATGTTGCAGCTTGTGTTAAAATTTTCTTTCTTTTTGAGGCTGAACAGTATTTTATTATACATATATACCAAATTTTGTTTATCCATTCATCCATAAATGATAAAGACTTGAATTGCTTCATCTTTTGGCTACTATGACTGTGAATAATGCTGCAATGAATGTACACACATGTACACATATATCTCCTCAGGACCCTGCCTTCAATACTCTTAGGTATATACCTAGATATGGAATTACCGGAACATATGGTAATTCAATGTTTAATTTTGTCAGGAACTGTTGTATTGTTTTACAACCAAGTTTTTATTAAATTTTCATTAGTTAATGTTTTAAAATTGAGATTCAAAAGCTGGCTTTAGGAAATGTCACAAAATGACAAAAGTACTGGTCTTTTACCTGGCCCCCAAGACTCATGACTCAATCACTGACTTCCTAGGCTTCTCTGATACCACTTCATTGTTACAAGAAGGCGCAATCTTTTTTTTTTTTTTCCTGTTTTGTTCACTAAGTGAGTCAACTGAGGAAGCTAAGTAGGCTGAAGGAACAATTCCAAGCTTTTTGTAATTCTTCCTTCCCTGTTCCTCTAAATCCACCAGCTCAATATCATCTAACCTGAGCCCAAGAGCCAAGTGTCAGAGCTATTTCCTTGCAACCCATCTGTGACCTCATGAACCTTAGATTGGGCATTAACTGACCCTGCCAGACCAAGACTAAAAGATTGGAACAATATAAGAATGTTAAATCAGAATCTGGACTGGAATACTGAGCAGTGAGAATGTCTCCAGTTTAGACACAGCCCTGGAAATGGAAGTTAGAGGTGGAACCAGGCCCTGTTCTATCTTCTGCTCCTAATCTACTTAATGTGATCTTATCCAAGCTATTAACCTTCTCTCTGGGAGTGGGTCAATCCTTCTATCACTATTTTCTTAATAGTAGTTTCCGAAAAGCACATAAAATATTACTCAGAATTTCAATACATGATATAACAATAGTAAACATTCTTTGTTTACCAAAAGGGATGGAAAGTGACCTCACCAACTCATTGTCACTCGTCCACCTCATGTCCCCTACCTCCCCCTGCAAAGACTCTTGACGTTCCTGTGTGCCCTAGTGCTCAGTGGAACTTAGCTTGGAAACCAGTTAAACATGTCTTTCTATTGACATCCAGCCATACGTGCGTTGATGGAGGCTCTCTGAGACCACTATGTGGAAGCTTCCATATTTATGAACTTGCTTCCTAAATGCAGTTCATAAACACAGTTGTTCACCACAAGTCTAAAGATAGGATGATACATCCATAACCATTCCTACCATCTGTTAGTTGTGGTCAAAGTTGATGAAATTTTACTCTGACTCATTGCTTTATTTGTAACTATATGAGTTTGTCAGTGTTTTAGAGATGGGAGAGCCATGGTTTAGAGAAACTATATGATGTTCCCAGTGCCACAGCATCAGTAGGAGAAGGAGCCACGGTTTGAATCTAGTATATTTGGTTCTAAGAGCCTATGATTTAAAAAAATTCCACATTGCAGACCCCTTCTAAGAAGCATAAAGTTGATTAGTGGAGAAGCTTATGTAGATGGCAAGTGTAAGAACCAGGAAGGAGATGCATGTATTGGACTGCCGACCTCTAATGTTGGACCACCTCTGCGAGGGGTGCCCATCCTGGCCAAAGTCACCAACCTCTGTTCCTTCAAAGATCCAAGTTCCCTGGCCCAGCTCTGCAAAGAGTTCTCCAGCAAGGTTCAGAAATTAAAGTCATTCAGTTAAAAGTTCAGAGCTACAAAACAATTCATTTGGTTTAAGATTGGGTTTTGGGAATTGAATTCTCTATCAATTTCTGCATCTCACTCATTCCTCCTTTTTGCTGCATAAGAAGGCAAAGTGTCCTTTTTAATTACACAGGTGCTTCTTCTTAGTTCTTATTTTCTTCCTCAGGGATCCCTGCAGGGAATTTGCTACAGTTGATTGATAAGAAGATATTGATCCCAAAGGCAGAGTTCAGGAATGTTCTTATAAATAGATCATGTTGTTAATAAAGGGTCACCCAACAGGGGGATTGAGGATAGAGATGTTGCTGAAAGCAGAACTCTCAGAAATAGTAGCAAGAGAGATAAAAGGGCACAATGACCCATGGTTAAGAAAGAAAATTGAAGGAGGAAAGGAAGAGAATCAAATTTATATTTATCAAAACTTCGAATATCTAGAGTCCTTGTTGTACAATACAAACCTATGGCTTTAGGTAAGCATCTTAGCATGGCCAAATCTCAGGTTTCTCAAATATAAAATGATGTAAAAAACATACTTAAAGAGTGTTTTCAGAATTAAATATTGTATGAAAAGTGCTTCGCACAGCTGCTGCCCCATGATAAGCAACATAGAAATGGCTATTGTCATAACTATTAACACTTTCATTATTTATGCTTCTGTTTAACCAATGTTCCAAGTGATAGGTATAAGTTAGAATCCTGGGTTTCAGAGTCATAAAGCAAAGATGTTGTACAACTTCTTGCTTGTTGAGAGATGGGATAGTGCTTCTCCATATAACTTATGTATGAAAATCAGGGAAAGTCATGGCTATTTGATAAAGGAAAGAGACAGAAAAGTGAAGGCAGTTGAGGAGCAGAATTTATGTATTTTGCAACTGTCCTCAGTTTAATTTTTGGCATTCAATCCCCATTAATGACTGTATAGCTTCACAACAAATTGAGAATTTGCTGTGTGAGAAAACGAAGATATACACAAAGCCAAATTGAACAAATGGTGAATAAACAATTTAGCTGACCTGACAACTCCTACTTGTAAATAATACAGAGTGCTTTACTCTGGCAGTGATTTAGTGTTTTGGGCATCCTGACTTCTAGTAGTTGACTGTAGAGAACCAGTGCTTTCTCATTCCCTGTATAGAAAAAAAAAGTTAGATTATAAACTCTGTCCTCCCAGTGTCATCCTGGTGTGATACAAAGCAGATATGGTTCATGTTAGATACTCTCTAAAGAATGTGAGGATCCTTTATTTAGTCCTCTACTTTAAGAATATAATTTTCCCTCTATTTAGCAAAATTTGAGATGTATTTCATTGGCCTTAAGAATTATAGTGTTTACCTGTCTTAAAATATAGTCTTAGAAATAAAGTAAAGTAAAATAAGTAACATAAATGTAAAATAAACCATGTTGTGTCATTCTTGACAATGCCCTTGCTGGCCTTTGGGTAGCATGCATGCCATCTTATCATATATTAGCACGGGAAGAATTTATTTCCAAGTTTGAAATCCAAAGAATAGTATAGATCAGTGGTTCTCAACCTTTCTAATGCCATGGCCCTTTAATACAGTTCCTGTGGGTTGCGAACCGCTAGTATAGATGAATATATGTAAATCATTATTGGGCATACCTACATGAAGTGCTGTATGGATTAATGGGTGGCATATTAAACAAGTTACAGAAGCAAATGAAAACATTTCAGAAAATGTCTTGGCAGCATTCCATAATTGTAGAATATTAGGATTGAAAGTATCCTTGAGAGATTATTCTGGTTAACTTCTAGTGTATGTTCTGTTTAATTCAATAAGCATGCTGTGAGCTTCTACAAGGTAAGGGGTATATGTTTGCAGGGGAGGAACTAAGTGTCTGGTGTCAGAGAGCTTGTGCAATAGTGGAAGAGATACCTGGGTGGGCATGGATAAGGTAAGGGCCATGAAATCATTGTTAATAAAGTATTATGGAAACACTGAATTCATATGTTTGACCTGGACATCAGAATAGCCTCCTCTAATATGAGCTTCTCTTTATTTTTATGCATTAAATAAACATCTACTGGCCATCTTCTATGTGCCAAAGTCCTGTGCTGGGCACTTGAAAGTGAAAGTCACAATCCCTGGCTTCATCATGAATCCCAAGTCTAACAGATTGCCGGAGACTGAACCAGAGTCGCCATGTTCTGAGTGTTCTGAAATGTTGTGTTGCCCGCTACAGACAGACCTCTATGTAGCTGGCCTGGAATGCTGAGGGAAGAGATGACCTTCTACATGCAAGAGAATTGTTAAGTTTTTTTATTTCTCCTACTCAAGTGGGAGAGGTGAGGTATCCAACGAGCAGAGAATTAGCTTATTTTTATTTAAAAATATAGATCTGAATATTTTAAATTACAAACATTGACCTTATATAAATGTGAGCTTTGCTAATTTTGCTTGGCAAAATACATAACTAGTGAAATGAAGAGGTCCTTGTGATTTCTTGCTATGATTTTGCACAGTTAGACACTTTCTGGATGGCAGGCCAGGGGTTCTAAATTCAAGTTTCAGTTCTGCCACAAAAGGAGGCGTATGTCCATATTGGCAGGATCTCATTCACGTGTGTTGTCTCTCAGTTTTCTTAGATGTGACGGGAGAAAGTTATGCCAGATAAAGTCTAGGTGTGCTCTGCTTTTGACAGTCAAGCTAACTGCTGTCTATTGATTATTGAAAGTGACATCACACATGACACGGGGAAGCTCTTTGGCCCTATGGTATAATTAAGCTAAAATGCATTTCAAAGACAATATATGGACCTCATATAAACATGAGTTGTGCTAGTTTTGCTAGGCAGAATACAAAACTAATGAGCTGAAGAGGAGCTGTGATTTCTTGTTATGGTTCTGGAAATAGAGCCAATTGAATTGCCTATGACTGCCACGTCACTGGTACTCTGTTAAAATTGATAGTACGTTAATTCCCAATTTTTGGTTTTTATGTATTTGAGCAACCAACTTGGAAAGAAAAATGTTTCCAACGTAGCATATTCTGAAGTTATTTTTGACAGTGAGAAAGTGTTGTAATAGGCACAGCCTTTGTGCATGGATTTGTCATTTGGGGCTATGTGACATTAAGGATCTATTATCATTTCCCTGTGTCTTAGTTTTCTAAGGCTAAAAATAAGGCTAATTCTGTGTCCACACTGGACTATTTAACTTAGAGAAGGTAAGTAGTGTAACGATCATGGTGTATGATATATATCATGTTCTATTGATGTGGTTTGTCCAGATGACAGTGTCGTTCCCTCTCTTGAGTTGCTTTCTGGTTGAACTGAGTTATATTTATACAAGGCTGGGACTTTGTCAGACACCAGAGACTATATTCCATTTGCTACATTGTCTCTGATTAGTTGGAGATGATGATTTTTAAACAATAAGATTCATTGGCAATATGAGTCTATGAAAGTTTCCCTTCCTGGAGGGCTTTACATCCCTAATTGTTGAGTATATCATTCAGCTAATAAATATTTATAGTCATTATTGAAACAATTCCTTTGGTTTGTCCCAGGACCAGAGTTATAGAACAATTATAACTAGACATTAGAATTTTGGACTATATTTGAGAAATATTAAGGTGGATAACCTTTGAAAAGCCTTTTCATATGTGCAATGATTTCTCATCTCTTATGTATTCACTAATTTGCATGGGCCACAATTCTGAAATTTTTGTTGTTTTCTTTCTTTTTTTTTTTTTGTTTGCTTGCATAAAAGGTAACCAGCATCTTGTTTTAGAGGAGAAGAATATTTTGAAGAGTGTCACAATAATAGAATTTGTTATTTTTTGAGCACATCTTACGCGTCAAAATAACTTTGGAAGACAGATATCATTATATCCATTTGACTGATTTAGAAATGGAAGCTTGGAGAACTTAAATACCATATTCCTGGTATTGTTAGCAAGTGTCGGAGCCCAGGTTCAACCATCTTCAAATCTCCACAATTTCCACTTGCTGTAGAGTGGAAGGGAATGATGTTCACAGGAGAAATAGGAAGGGGAAGCTTTGCTTTAACTGACTGAAAAAGTATGTGTGTGCGTGTGTGTGTGTACACACATATAAACAAAATTCATGCAAAATTTGGTGAACTAAGATATTATACACATTCAAAAGACCTTACAACTAAAATGAACCAAGTAATATTAGCTTTTTCCAAATGAAAACTGTTTTTGTATAGGAAGTAACTACCCCATCATAATTGGTATGAGAAATCTTCATTCTGATCTAACAAGTTCACTTGAGTGAACTAGGCCCTCATGTGTTTTTTCCTCACAACAATCATTTCAGGTCCTCTAATCTCATCCAGGGCAGGGAAGGGGCCATACATATTTTAGAAGGAGCAGCTGTTAAAAAAGTAGCAACTTCATGCAGAACTCTAATTTTTCTATTGGTTCAATGTTACAATCTCTCTGTCAATTAGACATCTTATCACCATTCTGTCCCCTTTTAATAGAGAAGCAAGATAAAGCACAGAGAAGTTAAGGGCTTGCCAGATTTTAAACAGTCAGAAAAAGCCAAATGAGGACTTAAACTTTCATCTTGTGATGACACAAAAAATGTTGCTTCATGCAGGAGGAGTAGGTGGAGAAGAGAAGGTTGCCAAGATGTTTCTGGCAGTAATAGCCGGCACAAGCAGTCATTTAAATGGCAGTCAGTAGCACAGAATGGTGTTCCTTTAATGTTGTCAATTTTTAACCAAGTACTCGTTATGGTCACTTGAAAACAAAATTTAAACTAGCAGCCATATCCCCGCAGTCCATGATCACTTTTTTGCTACTGCATTTACCAAAGTATTTCATAGCAGTTAGAAGTAAATAAAATTCATGCAAAATTCATTGAGCATATGTACATTGGAGTTTTCATTCTAGGAGGATAAAGATGAACCATATACATAGTTAAAATAGAATCGTAATGCTTTAGGATAGATATTTACTCTAGATGTTGTGGGAGAATGGATGGCTCACTCTGGAAGGTGGTATTAAAGAGAGTCTTTATGCACGTGAAGATATTTAAAATGGGTCTTAAGTTGTAAATTACATATGCAGTCTCAAGAAATGGATGGGGGAAACTGAATTCAGACTGAGGAAAATAGCATGTTAAATTATGTTAAACCATGAAAAGCTGGGAGATGCTTTACAAACAACAAGTGGTGAACAATTCAATGTATTTGGAGCATATGCCAGGCAGAGAAAATGGCTGTTGATGAAACTGAACAAAAATTTGGAACTTGATTGTGAGGAGCCTTGTTCACCCTGCTAAAGAGTCCAAACAGTATCCAATGAGTCCTGAGAACCCTTTAAAGGTTTTCAAGAAAGGAAGTGACATGCCCCGATGGGAGTATGAGAACTACTTAATTGGTAGCACTATAGAGAGCGCGTAGGTGCGGCCGACAGCAAAGAGACAGGGCCAGAGGTTTATGAAGCAATTCTGGCAAGCCTCAGAGCAATGGCAGGTTACATGGAGAATACACTCTCCCATAACAGAAAACTTGCTTTGTGGAAATGATTTCTAATAGCTTTTATAGAAAAGATCCTTTTATTTCCACCCCACATACCATGTGCCTTCCTCAGGAGAAGAGATACAGATGTTTGCATTTTTATTCATTGATTTGATTCATTTTCAAAAACAGTTACAAAAGAAACTTCTTCTCACTACACTCATGAAACAGTTTGAAGCCATGAAAAGAAAAGTTAATACTATTCCCTCATGTCCTTGTCCCTAGGATACTGATATTAACAGTTGGATGAATATCTTTGCCTCCATTTATAATTTTCATGCAAAACATATAGACATATGTTTTGGGTGCTTTTTATTAAAAACACCACATTCATACACAAACATTTTCTATGACCTGCTTAAATTCTCTATTAAATTTCTCACTTTTACAACTCATCATGGACATCCTTCAAGGGCAATAGATAAAGATAAAACTCACCTTTCTACACAGCTGAATAATATTTCTTGCATAGATGTCCAAAAATTTGTGTAGTCATTTCATTATTGGTATATATTGTATTTATTTTGTGTCACCAGATATTATTAAATATTATAATATTTATTATCTAAACAGTGGTCACAGAAGTTTTAAATAAAAATCACTTTACGTCCTTTTCCATCTGCAAAGGACCTTACCTGTGCCTTCCAACCTTCCAATTTACAGATGAGGAACTAGAAATATTGAAAGAGTCAGAAAAGAGCTCAAAGTCACAAAAGTAGTTTAATATCTTTTCTGCAGCCAGAATCTGCTCCCTGGTGGCAAACTAACCCTCATTTCACACTGTGCATGCTTACAGAGAATGGTGATATACATCCCTAAATGGCTGGAGATTTTGTAAACTCAAGGAATCTGCACTTTGAACTGTTCTTCCAGGTCTAATTTCAATCACATGTCATTCCTTCCTCTAGCAAACAAAGCCTCCTTTGCCAGGGCCAGGGCTAACCTAACCTCAGCCTTCTGTTCAGTCTGAGAAAATGTCCTTCTATAAAGTGTGTGGGGTTTCCTGGCTGGGGCAGAAGGCACCTCCCCTTCCCTTCCCTTCCCTTCCCAGTGTAGGTCTCTTGACCTTGTAAACGTCCCTGGAGGCTGTGTCTCACTCACTTTCTAACATGCACAGCCCCCCAGCACTTGGGAATAGGTAAGACCAAAAAAAAAAAAAAAAAAAATTAAAAATGCTCTACCTTCCTACTATGTAATGGTAAGTAGGACAAGACTAGTGACCTTTTTCTCTAGTTATTTCCATCAGCTTTATATACCTAGAGAGCTTATTTGCAATACAGAATGCTGATTCTAAATACAACTTTCTAGGGGGAAACTCCAAAGAAAAAGCGATATTTTAAAATATATTACTTTAAGTGCATTATGTAAAAATTACACACACATACATGAATTGTCTTTTCTTCTGAGTTCCCGGGGACTGTAATGATTAGACTGGTTAGGGACCAGTGGACGGTGTCCAATATTGCCATATTTTCAGTGATGAAATCTAATCTAGAAAGGCTCTACAAATTGCCTAAAATCATTCAACAATGGTCCTGTGGCTGGGCTAGGCCCACTCCCAGTTTCCCAGGTCCCAGGTTAAAATGCTTCCACTGAATTTATAAATACAGATTCTTTTTACAACAGAGAAGATATTTATCTTTGTCAAAGTGCCATTGTGAGACAATGTAGGAAAATAATACAAACCAGGCAAGTGCTCAGGTTTCTATGCTGTCAAAGGAGAGTACCGTTCCTGGACTGTCTGAGGGGCATGGGAAGGTGGGTAACCAGAGGCCCCGGGAAGCATGGAGGCCAGCAGGTCCCACGTGTCTGTTGGATTTCAAAGGCTGGTAGATGCAGAAAGCTGTTGAGGTGGAGACCGTTCCCATTTATCTCTGAAGCATGTACAAGACATTTAGAGACTGAATGATTTTCGGTTGTTTTAGGTTTGGGAATTAAAGGTAAATACGGTGGGGAAAATGCTTTGGCCCAGCTTTAAAGGCTTGGAATTGCTTCCTGAAGGGGGAACTGTGGGTCACTAAGAGGTTGCTGCTCAGTAATGTCTTGGATTGGTTGCTGGTGCTCAGCTCCCTCTGAAGCAGCAATCAGTCAGAGTGACCACTGCCCTTTTGCTGCAATTATCAATGGTCCGGCCATTTCCCTCAATTTTAATCAATTTGGTTTCTGAATAGTTCTTTTCTTTATTTCAGACAAAAGAGGCAAGTGTTCTCCATCAGGATGCCTCCCTTCTCCCTGGCAGCTCCTGTTTTCTTTAGGAAGCCCTTTGGAGACCTTATGCACTTGCAGGCTGTACAGAAGGCCGGCAACTTCTGTCATTAGAGAAAGACTCATTCTGGCTGACATTCCAGCCAAGACCAGCACCGTGTGTGATCAGCACTGTGGGAGTCAGGGGTGCAGTGGGATGGGGGCAGGCAGTAATGGGCTGGGGGTGGGGAGAGCTGTGGCATGAAAACAGTCTTAAATGATTGTGGCTATTGGTACATATTAAGGTTGCCAGTTAAAATGCAAGACTCTCAGTTCAATTTGAATTAAACATTGAGATAAACAATGTAGTCACATGGGCTATAATTTTTTTCATTGATTATTTGAAATTCCAATTTAATTGGATGTCTTGTATTTGTAGCAGCCAAATCTGGCAACTCTACTGGAAATAGATGAAGGTGAAGAAGCAAATAGGGTCAAAGTCCATGAAACCGAGAAGGTGATGGGCAAAGGGGGTACTAAATAGCAATGGTGACAAAGCACCTTCATTTATTCAGTTAGTGCTGCATTTGTGTATTTGAAGATTCATTGACTTAGAAAAGATTTATTGAATCTTGCTACCTACAGTCAGTGCTATGATGGGGATAGTCACAAGAATAAAACAGATTAGCTTGAGTGGAGGGGGCAGACTGCTGACATGATGCAGTGTGGTGACTGCAACTCATGTAACTCAAAAGTCTTCTCGGCGCTTGTACTGCTTCTCACCCTCCACGTTGGAGGCGTCATGATCAGAAAATGCCCAATGCTCCCTGTACAATATACTGAGCTTTCCTTATCAGGGATCGTTCCCACTTTGTCATCTTCTTCTAACTGCATTTAAGATAACTCGAACACCTATGTATTTTATTTGTAAAATTAGTGAGCTTCAGCTGAATAACATCCTTAGTAGAGAAACTGGGCCATAGGCATCAGTGTATTCCACAGGTGCATAAGAAGAAAAGGTAAAGGAAAACATGTTATGTCTGCTTAAAGTTTTCTCTAGATGGTAGGCCCTAACACATTTTATCAAAATCTGTTTTTAAACTGTATCCTTGTTTATCATTTCATTTTCTGTAAAGGTATTCTAATGCATCTCATGCATCTCTGTGCCCCCCTCCCCAAATCACTTGCATAGATACACTCTCAAAATCCAGAGTCAAAATTAATAAGTAAATGAATGAATGAATCCAGAAAAAAATCAGTCCAGTTGAATTTTCAGTGTCCAGTACTTACCAATTGCTGTAGGGGGCTAAGGGATGAATAAGAGGCCGTTTGCTTGTCTTATAAAAGGAATTTAGAGGGCAATGCCTGTGGCTCAGTGAGTAGGGTGCCAGCCCTGTATACCAGGGTGGAGGGTTTGAACCCAGCCCGGGCTAAACAGCAACAAAAAATAGCCGGGCATTGTGGCAGGTGCCTGAAGTACCAGCTACTTGGGAGGCTGAGACAAGAGAATCACCTAAACCCAAGAGCTGGAGGTTGCTGTGAGCTGTGACACACAGCACTGTACCAAGGGTGCCAAAGTGAGACTCTGTCTCTAAAAATTTAAAAAAAAAAAGGAATTTAGAGAGTAGTAATGAACTCTAGAATAGTCCACTGGGGGTTCCTTGCTCCAGATGCCCACCATGCCACAGCTGCCCTTCCTGGGATTTCTAATCAGACACCTTCCCAATGAGAAATTTAGCTAGTGCCTTGTGTGAACCCAGAACTTTAGCCATGTTGATTTTCTTGGCACCAACACCAAATTCATGAACAGTCAACTGGTCAGCAAACTATAAGTGGCATGGAACAGCTGACCAGTGGGCACAAAGGTGACTTCTGTGAAGTCAGATTTTCTCTCCTAGAAACAAGCAGACAGTGGAGAAGGAAAAGCAGAGACAGCAGAGTTAGGGTGAGGGAAGTCCAGGCTCAGGGTCCTACTTACTGCCCAGGTGTGCCCCTGTGTTGACGTGAAGGATGCCTTCTGGATTTGTGCAATAAGCTTGCCAATTCCTGAAGGTGTTTCCATCTCTCTGAGACCCAAGTGTATGACCATTTCTATTCTTGGAGGCCAGACTATGAAGATGTTCCTGGTTCCTAGAAGACTGAGTTGAGATCTCTATTTTTCTTAAAGCTATGTATTTTCTTACAATTACTTCTTAGGATCTCAGGTAATCCAAAGAAGGCCTGTGCTCCTTCCAAGTGAAAGGTCAGTCTCACAAACCTGAGCCCACAAGCTGTCACAAGGCAGCTTGGACCTTTACTGAGAGCAGAGGGTAAAGAAGTTGAAAAATACAGTGGAGAGGAAGGCTGTTTCTGTTGAGAGAATTAGACACAGCCTTATTAAAGACGCAGCATCTGAAATGGGCTCTGAATGAAGGAGTCAAGAGTTTTCTAATCTAGCTAAATACCTCTGAAGGACGTGAATAAAACCATGTTCTTATAATAAAACCATTCCCCAGCCTTCTGAGTTTGAGTCAGATGTTTATGCTGTGACCCACTAGGACACATGCATGCACATACACACACAATCCATGCTTGGCATTTACGCATCTCCCTGGCTCCATTATGGAACAACATCTTCAGGTGTTTCCATTTGCTCTTTACAAAGACAGTTATGAAGGAGGAAGGAAGCTATGAAAACAATGAAATGGTCATTGAACTAATATCTCATCTCATCCCAGGCGCATTTGTTATTTCATTTGAAACTCACAAGAATTTCCTGATATAGTGCTTCCTTTTTTATGGGTGAGTTAACTGAATCAGAATTGGTATGTAATTTGCCCAACATCACTCAACAACTAAAAAATAAGGGTTCCTTTCTTTTTAACTAAAAAGTTCAGAACATGTCCTCACACTCAGACTATGTCCTGGACCAAGAGTCTCTCCTTGCTCCCTGCTGGCTCAGCGCCCATCAGGGTAGCACTTTCTCAGGCTACAACTTCTTTCTAGTAAGCCAGGACCTATGATATAATAATTTTGACTCTCCCAACCCTATCTCCAAACTCACCTCTCCTAAGCACCATTCCTTTGAATTGTTGCTAAGGAATTAGTTGTGAAATAGGCAAATCAAACACTGAGATATTAATGAATGGTAATGATCAAGATACAATTCCCTATGTTAAAGTACATTAAAATGGAGACCAGGGTAAAAGAATCCCTGAGCAGACAAAGCCAGTTAGGCCTGATAAGTCACCTCAACTTTGCTTGGTTTGCAAACATACATGGAACTTAAGTTGGGCTACTTCTTGTTTATTTTTTTTATTATTATTTTTTTTTAATTTTATTAAATCATAATTGTGTACATTGGTGCAATCATAGGGCAGAATGTGCTTCATATACAATCAGAAACATTTTGATCGTACTGTGAGAGATAGCCCTCATAGCATTTTCTT